>JAFVLL020025086.1:0-10731 GCA_021397915.2 Tor tambroides | reverse complement strand
ATGGGAAAATCAGATATGGTTGGACTCGGCATGATGCACCGAATCTAAAGAGACCAGTTTTGTGATTTTTGGCCAAACCATTCACAAGTTATAAGAAAAAATATGCATTTTTCATATCTCCTGACCACTAGGTGGCACAGTGCCGAAACACTGCATGTTGCCTCAGGTCATGCTTGTTATAAGACACACCTAGTTTCATCTCAATCCGTCAAACCGTTGCGATGATATAGCCTCAGATCCATTTTTGCGTGTTTTTCTGCGAATTCGTTAGTGTGGTATTCGAGAACGCTTGAACGAATCGACTTGAATTCCGTAACTTTTTGCCTCCATCGTCTGTAGATGATCTGAACCAATTTTGGTGAGAATCGGACAAACTGTCTCGGACGAGTTCGACAAAGTAGGTTTTACGAACAATTGAAGATAGCGAAAAACTAAACCTTACGATTTTTGAATTTTGGAATTGATTCGACTCGGCTTGAGCTAAGGATTCAGAGGAAAAAAAAATTCATTTTGTGGCTTACGGTTCAAAAGTTATTAGCATTTCTAAATTGAATTTTTGGACAAGTGGTGGCGCTAGAGAGTTTGATTTAGAGACTCCGAATTTGGTGTGGTTACTATTGACACTATCCTCTATCAGTGTGCCAAATTATACAACTTTCCCGCAAGCGGTTCTATGGGCTGCCATAGACTTCGGGGTGGAAGAAGAAGAAGAAGAAGAAGAACACTAACGATTACAATAGGTGCCTAAGCACCTACGGTGCTTGGCCCCTAATAATAACCCAATCAGTTCAGCACAAAAATACACAAACCTGATGCTCTGCTCCAATTCCGCACTCTGCTTGAATACGTGTTCCCATCCACATCAGGAGGGACAAATAAAAAAGAGTCAACGTTCATGAGAAAATAATGAACCTAATTAAAAGGAAAGTGCCTCGGATGATGGGAAGAAAAAACTTTGGGGAGATTAAATTAAAATTCCAGCTCAGAGGGAAGTCTACAGGCAGAGAAGGAGTCACTGAATTATTAAGATCTCTGTCATAAAAGCGGGGAAGCACCTCTATCAATAGAGGAGCTCAGGAAGGGTGACGGAACGGCTTCTTCAATGCACCTGCCAGCTGGTCTAAAATAAGAAAAAAAAGTGTGCTGCTGTTGAAAAGGAGTGAATCTGAGCCACAAAATGCAGTTTCGCAAGGTTCAGTATTGTCACAGGCTGACTGCAATAGAAAACAATGTTAATGTAGTTGAGGAAACATCACAAACACTTCATATTCAAGCACATCTGAGACTTTGTACACAAAGCATTAGGATCCGAACGCTGATGCATGCTGATTTGTTTGGCTGTTTACATGCACTTCATTTCTGAATCTCAATGTTTGAGTCATAACACTAATTAGGTATAAGTTATCCCTAATAATTAGGGCCCGACCACCGGTGGTGCGAGGACCTTATTGGAATTGCTGTTTCTTCTTCTTCTTCTCCAAAATGAATTGCATTTTTGAGGGCCTAAACATGCTCGAAAACTCATGAAACTTTGCACACATGCCAAAAGTGGTGAAAGTTTACATCTGATATGGGTTTCAGAAGTGGGTGCGGCAAAATGGCTCGATAGCGCCACCTATAAAATTTCAACCAAGTGCCCCTACAGCTATGTTTGACATACATGTCCGAAATTCGGTAAACACATGTAACGCACCAAAACCTACAAAAAGTCCCCTGGTACGAATTCCAAAACCCAACAGGAAGTTGGTTATTTTGAATTTTCTCGACAAGTTTTGTGCCGTTTTTGCCATTTTCAGGCGTTGTATTAAAAGGGATAATTCACCCAAACATGAAAATTCTGTCATTAATTCCAAACCCGTAAGACCTTCGTTTATCTTCAGAACACAAATTAAGATATTTTTGATGAAATCCGAGAGCTCTTTGACCTTCTCATAGACAGCAAGGGTGCTACCACGATCAAGGCACAGAAGCGTAGCAAGGACATCAGTAAAATAGTCCATGTGACATCAGTGGTTCAACCGTCATTTTACGACTCTACGAGAATACTTTTTGTGTGCAAAAAAACCAAACGCATGCGCGCACTTCCGCTTCGTGTAAACAATGCATGCGCATGGCGCTGCTGCTTACTTCAGCACGGACATGCGTCAGAACGTGCATGCGTTTTTTACACGAAGCGGAAGTGCGCGCATGCGTTTTGTTTTCTTTCCTTGCTGTCTATGGGAGGGTCAAAGAGCTCTCAGATTTCATAAAAAAATATCTTAATGTTTTTTAACTATCCCTTTAAACAAACTCCTCCTAGAGATTTAAACAGATCAACACCAAATTTGGTCAGTGTAATCTAAAGCCCTTTGTGACGTTAAATTGCGAAGATCTTGAGTTTTCGTTAAAGGGCGTGTCCGTGGCGGAATGACAAAGTTCAATGTTTCGCCATGGAAAAAGTTGTTGTAACTCAGCCATACAATGAACAATCTGCCCCAAACTTCACGTTTAATAAGAGTCCTGGCCTGAACACATCTCAAGGCCAATATTTGTATCATAGCGCCACCTGCTAGCAACAGGAAATTACTTGTTTTACACTAACTAAACATGCAATGTCCAATCTGCACCGAACTTCACATGTTTAGTAAGAGTCCTGGCCTGAAGACATCTAAAGGCCAATATTCAGGTATAACCATAGCGCCACCTGTTGGTGACAGGATATGACATGCTTTACACTCAGTCAAACATGCCATGTTCAATCTGCACCAAACTTCATATGTTTGATAAAACTCCTGGCCTGAAGACATGTACATGCCAATATTCCGTTATAGTCATAGCGCCACCAGCTGGCAGCAGGAAGTTTGCCACATATAAATGACTTTGACATATTCCTCCTATATTTACCACTTTAAATACATATTGCTCACTGGGTGGCAGTGAGCCCGGGTGCAAGGGCCCTTTCCACGCTGCTTGCAGCTTTAATTATTTATTTCATTGTATGAACACCAACTGCATGTCTTTCACACCTACTTTTCATCACTGAAGCTGAATTAATGATTGATTAGAAAAAGGGCAACAATGCATTTCAGACAAAAAAAAAAATGGATATTTGATGTTTCATATTTCATGGATAGTATGAGTAAGACAACAAAGACAGACCTAGATGGATAAAAAGTCAGTTTGTATACTACTGATTACGGCGGATAAAGTTTTAATCAAGAGGATCCTTTTCAATCTTTAATAGCATAAAGGCTGTGGAATAAATGAATTATTAATGTAGTGTAATTCTGCATATTTATGGTTCCCGCTCTTCTGACACACTATCATATCAGATACGCTCTTTTAATATAGACCCAAAGTCAAGTTGCGTGACACAAAAATGACAAACAAATCGGTCAATAGCCACGGGATATTTAGGCAATAGGACACAAGGAGTATAACTAAGAAGAAATGAACTAAAATACAGTAGAAAGCAAAGAAGAATTTGCTGAAGATGTACTCACCCTCAGGCCATCCAAGACATAGATGAGTTTTCCATCAGAGCAAATTTGGAGAAATGTAGCATTCCATCACCTACTTACCAGTGGATACTCTGCAGTGAATGGGTGCCATCAGAATAAGAGTTCAAACAGCATATTTTAGTCAGAAGCAACGATTTGAAGTTAAAAACATCTTTATAATGGATTCATTACAAACACACAGCATTTGGCTTCACAAGAAGTTAACTCATGAACTGGAGTGTTGTGGATTATTGTGATGTTTTTATCAGCTGTTTGGACTCTCATTCTGACGGCACCCATTCACTACAGAGGATCCACTGGTGAGCAACTGATGTTACATTTGACGCTACATTTCTCCAAATCTTTTTTCTTTAACTCAGGTTTAAAATGTTATATAAATATAACAATACATAGTATCAGTTTTAAATGCACCAATCAAATTGCATTTTATAACACATTTACAAAATGTTTTCCTTTATCCATTTGCTAATAAAAAATAAAAAATAAAAAAAAACACACACTAATGGGCAGTCAATGAACTTTTGACTAAGTTACAAGACAAAAAATTTTATATTTCCAAGGTACATTGTTGAAATAATAAGTATTTTGGATGAACATAAATTCCGAGCGAGACAAGATCAAAAGGTGTGTCAGTTGCTTTACATTGGTCAGACAGACTCCTTCTAAGTGGGCAATTCATAGCTAAAGTAATCTGCAAAGTGGACCAGACATCATGCCAGTAGTCAAAAGTCTGACTAGGCAAAATAAAAAGAAACAAACCGAAGAAACCCAGAGTATTATTTCAAATATGTGTTTTAGCATCTACAATTCCTGTTTGCCAAGTAGTTCCTCGAGTGATTTGTCACTGTGCAGTTGTTTCTACAGGGCCACGTAGTAATCCGTAAGACAGACTTACAGGTAAAAACAGTGCTGTATCATAAATAATTATGACAAGAAGAACAAAGCAATGGAAGAACAAAGGATTTATGTACTAGAAGGAAATGCAAGGACGGAATGGACTGCACTGCAGGCCTGATGGAAACTTTGGATATATGCATGCAGTTATATGGGACCAATGGGAAACATGGAAACTTGGTCACGTAAACATAAGCTCATTTGTTCCCAGACAATGTGGTGGCTTCTGCCAACGCTGTGAGGAATCATTCTCAGAGTCTTAGGGTTTTGATGTCAGAAGAGAGACTTTATTATCAGAGACAATAAGGTCGAGAGACCCTGCAGAGAATCTCCCGAGTCTGTGTCTCTTTTATACAGTTTTTCCTTTAGGGCATGTTCTATACATTTCCTATATCATAGTCATTGTTTACCTCTTCGTGTCTCCATCTGCTTCCTGGAGCAGACATTAGGCCTCAAAAAAGAGACCCTATCATGTCAAAACAGGATGTGCAGCTTTATCTTAAACCATATATCTGCACATTGCATTCTTCTGCAGGCCTCTGCAGACCCACAGGCAGATACATGATTATAATAGTAGAATAACTTGATACATAAATGGCCATATTCACTTTGATTATATATGATTAATTCATATTTTGATAAAACTCTTCTACAACAGGTACAAGTGGAGAGCCAGCAGTATTTGCTCTGATCATGCCCACCGTGGCGTGATGACTGCACACCGAAAGGCTATCAATTCTTCGTTGATATGAAGCAGATCCATTGAGTGTATGACAGCCGCCTACTCACCATCTGCTTAGCCAGCGAGTGGCTGATAAGTCAGTGAATCATGTGAATGTAAGCACTGTGTGGCCATCCATGTCCATCATGAAATAGCGTTGTGTCAGGGCCTAGTCATATGATCATGACTTTACAGCTTCACCTAGATACAGTTACAAAGACTTTAATGTTATTTCACATTCTTTGGAAATAAAACTGAACTCCTTTTCTATCCCCAATGAAAGCTAAGTTGAATGCAACCTTCTTGAGTCAGAACTAACCAGAAGCGTTTAGCGCTTTTCTTGATGCATTGATGCATTTTTCAGTCATTTATGAGAGCGCTTCCCTGCCATTGGCAGAATTTTCAGGCTTTTCGTGTTTTTACTGTTATACGGTAGAGGGCACTATTACACATCTTCTAAAAAAGTACTGAACCTCTGGATCAAAACAGGGCGAAGAAGAAGCAGAAGCAAGCAATTGCGTATGTAAGCAGACGCATATGTAAAATAATGTGTTCATCAAACATTAAACAGCATAGAAATAAAAACTGAATAGAGTTACCGAATATAACGTCAACTCAGGAAGTGCTATAGGACTGTGCAAGCTGTTGATGGAAGCGATCTACTCCATCTATGTTTTGATCATCAATCTGAATCTGATCCAGAAATATTTTGTGACTATGATAAAAAATGCTGCCAGTGGCTGGCAACTTTAAAAAAAAAAAAAAAAAAAAAAAAAAAAAATGGTGGTGGGGAAAGAGTTGAAGAATAATTCACCAAAATGAAAATTCTGTTTTTACTGACTTACTCTTATGATGCTTCAAACCCAAATGAGAGTAAAATTGTGTGTGCACTCCAGCGCTTCAAACTCTAGTCCAGTAGGTGGTGGAAATATAACTTTCACACTGGTTTGAAAACGGCTATTTAAGAAACATAAGAACAAATGCCACCTACTGGACTGGAGTGTGAATAGCACCAAAGACTATGTATACCAGAATGGTTTAAAACACCAAACCCAGTTACCAATTACTAAAGTCATTGTGTCACTAAAGCACATGCACTTTGACTGGACTAACCTGAAATGTATGCTATTTGAGCATAAGAAAACACAATTTATGGGACATTTTGTGCCATTTTTTGTTGCTGATTTGAAATATGTTTTTAAAATGTGAGTTTGTAAAGTAGTTCTTGAAATTTCTGTATTTCCCCATAAGTAAATAGGAGAGCTGGCAATTTCTAATGTCAAGAGCAACAGCAGCTGTTGTCAATACAACTTTTATCTTTATCCAAAAGTCCACCAATGGGATGCACCACTTGATACAATTAGATCTTTCAGACAAGCATCTAGTAGCAACTAAGAATATAATGACCTCCAGAAATTCCATTACTGTCAGTGTGAACAGCGTTTTAATGTCATAACCAATGGCCATAGCACAACAGCCTCCTTCTTCAGGAAGAGCTACATGTGCATCTAATATAATAAGTGGAAGATATAGGGGCCATGAAACATTTGTCAGTGGACTTGTTTGCTGTGCAGGGGGCTAAATTGCTGCTTGGATTCCTGTATCGATCCAGTTCATGCAACAGTGTAATGAATAAGTTACGGTGAAGCTGCGCTCGGGGAGGCCGGATTTTCATGGATTTACCTTTATGGACCAAAGAACCAAAGACATAAAATATATGAGCTATGTAATCTGCTTCTCCTTTCAGAGTTAAAGAGATATCTGTAGCGCCAGATCAAACCAATATTGATAATGTGGGGATCTTGGGATTTGACAGCATATTTCAGGATGAGGCTATTTTAAGAAACAACTAATGAAAGTATTGGTTTCTTACAGTGACAGTAACAGGACTTGACCTAGCTGGGATTTCTACATTTCCTAAAATGTTCAAGTTTTGGCTTTGTTTGCTTATTGTTTTCATACTTGCTGAAGGTAATAACTAAAATTGACCAATAGCATGCAGGCATTATACATAATCGACCAATCGTAGCATGCAAGAAGGTGGGATCTACAGAGAATGGTCAAAGCTATGCAAATACTTAGTGAACAAAACAAGATAATATCAAGGCATTTCATGTTAGGGTAGCTGCTAAGCATAAACAGCATATAAATATCTATTTACCATATCTGAATGTAATAATTTTACTAAAAATACTAAAGTATAATATATAAAAACTGCAGCCGAAATGCAGCCTTTAAAGAGCAAATCTCCAGGGACTCCTTGCTAGAATCTGGATCAAAAGCCTTGATATGGATTTTAAATTTTCATGAGGGCATATACAGCAAACACCAATTTCCAGCTTGTTTGGGACAATCTAGTTTGAATTGGAAACCTAAAGGTGCTTATGACCTTAAAAGGGAAGAGTGTTATTTCTACTATCAGCAAACAAAATAGTTAAGTCACCTTTATTTCTATAGCACTTTATATAATACATATTGTTTCAAAGCAGCTTGACAGTAATAAACACTAAAAAAAAAAAAAAAAAAAAAAAATCATGTTGCAATGTTTTTCAAATATGAGACAATATCATCATTAATCAGCTCAAATCAGTTCATTGTTTAAATCAATTCAGTTCAACAGGAGTGTCAATGTTGCAAAATTCATCAATTATGTAACAAATCCAATTCAGGAATGAAGTAGGTCTACAGAGAAGAGTAGCAAAATAAAAAAATTAAAAAAAGATTGTTTTCAAACAGCTTCCCCCGAGACCTCTAATTGGTTAGTCAAACAGATAGCCCCGCCCTTAACTCAAACAGCAGTGTTTTGATAACATTTACACTTCACAGGGACATTAACCTACTAGTGGCATACTTATAGTTGTGTTTGTAACACCTTTAAATAGGACTGGGTGACACGGCAAAAAATAAAATCTTGATTTTTTTTTTCCAGAATCTTCGACCGATTAAAGACGACTACGACATTTGATGATTTAGATGTTTAACTGGTCAGTTTAAAAAACATAACTACAACACGATTCAAGTAACATTTGCAAAAAAGCTTGCAAAACCATCTTGTTAAAGAAAGTTCTATTTTAAATGCAGGACACATGAAGTGGTCAATATGATGTAAATGTAAAACAAATTCACTTCAATTTAAATATTTTTGCAGAAAAGATGCCTGAAAGGCAAATATTGTAAAAACTTGTGTTAAACATATCCTATATGTTCAGATTTAGAGGTCAACTCAAAAAGTCAAGGCAATTCAAACTTAAAACTACTAAATCCTCGCCACTATCACACAAACATGAAATACCAAACATTCAATAGCAGTTTGTTACAGGTTTTTGCATTTTACTGCACTGCTTTTCCCTAGTTTTTTCTATGTGAACATGCTCCTGATGGACGTGCTTGATAATTGCACACGCATCTTCTGCATCGTCTTGCGTGATTTGAAGGAACCTTCTATTTGGGACAGCATTTGTCGCACTGCTGTGATGCATTAAGATTTCAATGGATGCAGCCTCTGAATTGGGACACAGCTATAGGTGTACTATGAACGTGTCTAAGTGTCACGTTTACTAATAACCACGATTCCTCGATTTTAAAAAATGAAATTGTGGCCCTGGCTCTACCTTTAATATCTAGCACTTTATTCTGTAGTCAGCTGCTGTTTCACATACCATTTAGACTCGTGTGAACAGCTCCAGTGAGTAGCGAGAGGGAATATCCCATGGGCGTCAGTGAATATGCAACAGCACAAGGGTGTGTGTGCAGGTCAGGAAGGGCAGTGGAGTCTCTGTGCTTTCAGCTGGATCTGATTGAATTCCCTCAGTCACTGAGTGAAACGCATTACTGAGTGGCAGCAGACGCGAGCGGGTTCACCGCCGCCCGCCTGCCTTTAATCCAGCAAACGCTCTCCATGCACTGCCTCCTCATTACTGCACCAGAGCCTGTGGCAGTGCTAATGGAAACACACACACACACATAGGGTCATGGAAACCCACTACCTTTCTTCCTTTGTCATATATTACGTTTCTGCTGTGAGCTTTGTTCCCATAATGCAGTGCTACCCATAAATCACAGAGATAGTTCTGTAGTACAGTATGAAAGCCTGCGATTTTCAATAGTTGCTTAATGAGGGGATCCCAGATGTATAATTAATTGTCTAAACATTCTAATAATTAGATTCATCAATCAAAATGGAAAATATGGCGCTACCAAAATCAAGCCCTAAACGAACAATATAGAAAATAAATACATGCACTTTCATTAATCATATCGATGTTTTGATGTGAATTGAGAAAACTAACATTTAATCTATATCCAAATATTCAGATTTTCCATTGCAACACATTTCATTAACTTTTCATGGATTATAAATATTTTAATAACACTGTGTACAAGCTCCTCGACAGATCTGCAAGCTAAATTAGATGCCGGGTGACTGTCGCAGCGAGTGGGCTAGTCTTTACCGCAAGCGCCGTAATTAATTGTCGACGCAGGGTGTAGCGGAGAAATCGTGACTGTTTTCATTTGTTTCATCTGGGGGACCTGAGAGATCTTGGACTTTGTGAAGTGCACAAGGTGGAGGTTTTCTCCTGCTGATGGCTCACTTTGAGAAGCAGCTCGGTTTTTCATCAAACACACTGGCACGTCATCACCCCTGACATGATACGTCGCTTAATGGCTGCCAATAGACGGCATTCGGTGACAAATCTGCCTACTGTTAACTTCTAATTCCATTAGCCTCTGTTAACCCTACACTGTAAAAAATGAATACTGTTTTACAAGAAAATACCTTTTCACTTTGTTTGCTTCAAGATTTCATGTTTAATTCAATCTCTCTTTTAATTATTTGTGAAATGCACCACAGTGAGAATTCTTTTTGTCATAATAAGAAAAAAAAAAAACATCTCATTAATTCTAGAAAAGAAAACCTAATTCTCTCATGCTATTTTAAACCTGTACGACTTTCTTTCTGTGGAACATAAAATATGATATTTATATTGTGAGGTTTGTGGCTTTAAATGATTATTAGATATACAAAGATTTAACTTTTTTCTTAATGGTTACACCACATGACATTTTTAGAGCAACTTCTTTTCTGGAAAATGATAAATGGTAAAACACTTAACTAATATATAGCATCAACCTGCCCAGTTGATTGATTACACTAGGAATTGCAAACATGTTTTTTGTATTACAAGCCTACTGAAATGTTATGTTTAAATGAGGCATTACCTAAGTAAATATGCACTGATCTGCATACATTTCCACAATAGAAATTGGAACACTGGATAAAGCCAGGCGTACAATTCTTGTTTCATTTTGTTAACATATCAGAGTTAAAGGTTTTTACATTGGAGATTTTATATCTTGTTTTATCACTCCATGAATCAGAAAATACTGCCAACAGCCAGAAATGACATATGAACAAACCCCTCTGTAAAAACCTTCAGAGTATAGATATGAATAAAACGGTAAAGTTTGGTGCTGCCGAAGTGAAGATTCCTGCTCAGTGCATGAGAAAAAAACAAAAAAAAACAACAACAACTGAGAAACAAGCCTTTTAAGATATGCATGTAATTAAAATCTGCAGACGCAAATAAACAAAGTGCAATAACATAAACACTTAAA
>JAFVLL020025085.1:0-22076 GCA_021397915.2 Tor tambroides | reverse complement strand
TTTAACATTAAGATTTGTACTCATAGAAATTACTAAAGTAGTCAAACCTGTTCATTAGAAGGAGGCGACCCAATACTTTTGGCAATATAGTGTATGCTTTAAAAAGAGTCTGCAAAATCACTAACAGTAATGAACAGCATTCAAATATTCCTATAAATCTCATTTTGAAGACAGATAAAGAAAAGGTCAGTCTTCAGTGAACATTAGTTCAAAAATCTTCACATCACTGAATGCCAAACGTCAGTGATATTGACAGCAGCATTCGCTCTGCCCTCCATTGTTCCTTTCTAAAAATCACTAAACGTGTCAACATGCTATAGTTCATTATAATTTAGATACACATTTCAATTAGCCCATAGGCTTCATACAGTAGCTCGTGCTTCTCAAACGCTTCTTCTGAAAAAAGCAACTCGGTAATCTCACACGTGTCTTCTCTAGAGTTTTAGGAGATATCTCAATAATTTCTCAAACTGTGCTCAAGATAGCCAAGATACCAGAGGCAGCAATCTGAAGCAAGCAATGCCAACTACTGACTCATTTTTCTGTTTTCTCATAAGGTATTTTAGGAGAACATCTAACACAAAGCTGATATTTGAAACAGAACTGACTCCTTAAGTCGCTTATGAAAAACTGTGGATAAAACACTCTCTGTGCTGCAGTAAACTTTAAGGATTTAAACCAAAACCTTTAAATTCTGTCTTGTTGTCATGGTTATATCTTCCATCTATATTCATTCAATATGAAAACAACAACAATACAACACATGCTGGCAAGTAATTATATGCTCACTGTCACAGCAAATCTCACTGGAATAATGGTATTTAATACTTTTCTTTACTTGCACAATTCATTTACTTCAATTGTATTCTTTCCTTGAGATACTTGTCCCAATGTTCCCGTCTTACAATACAAAGTGTTTATTCCATTCTTTTATTTATTTATTTTTTAATTAAAAGAATTTTTTTTTTATGATTTGCCACCAGTAGGTGCTAATTAAGATATGGAGGCATTTAGAAATACTCAGGGGAGAACAGATGGTGGTCTGTTTATCATAATAGTATCTGTCAATCAATGGGTGAGTGACAATTCACTTTTAAAACTCTGACTACAAAGGTTGTGATGCCATACTAAATTATGACCATGCAACTAAATATGCAAAAAAATCAAATATTCAATAAGAAAAAAAAATCTATTTAAAGTGACTATGCAAAGTGACAGTGGCGTTCGATATTAGCAGAGCAATGATGGTGTCAGACTCAAGAAGTGAGTGTTAGCACAGGAGGCCGATAATAAGAAATCATTCAAGTCCTCCCGGGATGCTCTGATGTACAAATTCATGAGTCGCTATTATGACTGAAGTCATTTTAGCCTGAAAAAAACTGACACATTGGGCAATTTCATTTTTTCATTTTCTCGTTTTCAATTCCCGACAGGAAGGTTTTATTATAGCACTAGTATGACACAATGAAGAGCACATGATGGGCATTAGGTGTGTGAATGATGCTTTATCTGAATATTTTAGCATACTTGAACTGCCACAGAGAATGATGGGAAATGTAATTTTGCTGCATCAAACTTAAAGTGCCCCTATAATGACATTTTTAAGGTAGCTAATATTGTTTTATGAGTCTCCTAAAACAGGTTTACATGCATCCAAGGTAAAAAAACACTAGTTTTCTCAAAAAATAGCTTGAATTTTCCCTCATTTCTAAATGATTCCTAAACGACTCGTGCGAAGCAGTTCAAAGAATCAGTCTCTCTAAACCCCGCCTTTCCGTGAGCCCTCGCTGCTGTGATTGGTCAGATGGCGCAGTCCTTTGTGATTGGTCTACCGCAGCGCGAATGACAGCCATGGGCTGACATTATGCAAATGTGTTACTTTGTGACGTACAGCCGTAACAGAATAAGATTCTTTTTTTGATAGACAATAACTTTATATATCGTGCACTTTCGGCTTCACAACTTTGCAGAAAGTTTATGTTCACATACTGCTAGATGACACACTGCATGAAAGGTAATATTCGAAAAGGCATAATAGGGGCACTTTAATTGATCAAGATTTTTAACCCACTTTTTGCTTCCATAATGATTCTTCAATCCCTTTTTTTTTTTGTCTGTCATAATTCTTTAAGCCTCCTTCTTGCTTCTGCCCTGATTCTCTAATGCCTGTTTTTTGCTTCTGTCATGATTCCTTAACCCCTTTTTTGCTTCCATAATGTTCTTTAACCCCCTTATTTTTGTCATTGTACTTTTGATTTTAAGCCATTTTTTCTTGTTGTAATTTCTCAAGCCACTTTTTTGCATCTGTCATAATTCTTTAAGCCCTGTTTTTGCTTCCCCCCCCTTTTTGTGATAATTATTTAACCCCTTTGATTCTTTATGATTGATTAACCCACTTTTTTTGCTTCTGTTGTGACTCTTTAACCTCTTTTTTGCTTCCATCATAATTCTTTAACCCCTTTACATCTTTTACCTTACTTTTGCTTCCATCATGATCCATTAACCCCCTTTTTCCTTACATCTGGTTCTTTAAATCCCCCCTTTTTTGCTTCCCTCATGATTCTTTAAGCCCTGTTTTTGCTCCCCCCCCCTCCTTTTAATCATAATTATTTAACCTCTTTTAATTCTTTTAACCCCTTTTTTTTGCTTAAATTTTTTGACCCCTTTGATTCTTTAACCCCATTTTCGCTTCTATCATGATTGATTAACCCACTTTTTTGCTTCTGTAGACTCTTTAACCTCTTTTTTACTTCCATCATAATTCTTTAACCCCTTTACATCTTTTAGCTCACTTTTGCTTCCATCATGATCCTTTAACCCCTTTTTTCCTTACATCTGGTTCTTTAACCCCCCCCCCCCCCCCTTTTCCTTCCCTCATGATTCTTTAAGCCCTGTTTTTGCTTTATCCCCCCCTTTTTAATCAGAATTATTTAACCCCTTTTTTGCTTAAATCATATTTTTTGAGCCCTTTGATTCTTTAACCCCAATTTTCCTTCTATCATCATTGATTAACCCACTTTTTTGCTTCGGTAGACTCTTTAACCTCTTTTTTGCTTCCATCATATTTCTTTAACCCCTTTACATCTTTTACCTCACTTTTGCTTCCATCATGATCCTTTAACCCCTTTTTTCCTTACATCTGGTTCTTTAACCTCCCCTTTTTGCTTCCCTCATGATTCTTTAAGCCCTGTTTTTGCTTTATCCCCCCCTTTTTAATCAGAATTATTTAACCCCTTTTTTGCTTAAATCATATTTTTTGACCCCTTTGATTCTTTAACCCCATTTTTCCTTCTATCATGATTGATTAACCCACTTTTTTGCTTCTGTAGACTCTTTAACCTCTTTTTTACTTCCATCATAATTCTTTAACCCCTTTACATCTTTTACCTCACCTTTGCTTCCACCATGATCCTTTAACGCCATTTTTCCTTACATCTGGTTTTTAACCCCATTTTTTGCTTCCATCATGATTCTTCAACCCTTTTTTGCCCAGCCATGATTCTTTAACCACTTCAGTCCCAATTTGTGACACACCACCAACTGAGAAAGTCAGGCTAATCATAAACACAGCAATACCAATAGGATTTAACTAAATGAATCACCTTAAAATTCATTATTCCTTAGCAATGCATACATTTAAAAGCTGCCATTGCAATGCATTTCTAATTTCTCTCAAAAAAGTAAAAAGATAACAGTCACAAACAAAGTTGCTTGTGGGTAATATTAGACCAAATAACATGCACAGTTAGCTGTCTGACTCTCGCTATTCAGAAGCCACAGGAAATAACCCTTACTGGGGTTGGTCCACAGTGCTGGCAGACAACAGTGCCGGATAATAAGCTCAACAGCCGAAGGTGAAAGCGGTCACACACACATTCTCATGATGAGAACCCTCCCTTCTGCCAGATCCCCCAAAAGCAGTTATCCAGCTATTCCCAATAGCGTTTTGCCAATTATTCCCCTGGACAGTTTTCCAACTATTCCCACTGGATGATTTCAAGTACTGGCTGCTTACGGAGTGTTTCCAGAGCTGGAATGCCTTTAGGCTGGATGTGTCGATGAGTCATTGCGTTAGTCAGACGAAACGTTTGATGACGGTGGGTGTCTGCTGTTACTTCCTTTCTGGAGCAGGAAATGGTGATACCCAGACAAGGCACTTTGCCACGACAGATGCTACAGAGAGCAGAACAGCTCTGCGGCCATTTAGATGCTCTGCCAATGGACAAATACACACACATAAAGCACCTAATCAAGAATCCAAGATGGCATTGCTCTTTGTTTCCCTCCATATACACAGATGCTCTCTCAGTCTCTCCCAGAGGAAGAGGTTATTGCTCAGTGATTGCTCTTTTCAGAGCACAGAAGGCTTAATGGAGTTCTTAGCTCATTTTGGCTTAAGTATCAACTTTCAAACAATTGTATAATGCATGCATTTTCATTTTCAAATAAACAAAACAATCATAAAAAAACAAAAAAAAACAAAAATCAGATGCACAATCAAAAAATACATCCCGAAAACATTTAATAGGCTCATCAAAACAGATGTGAGGACTCGAGCTACATGCTCTTCACCAATAGTCTGTTTTGACGAGCTCATTAAATGTTTTACGAGCACTAGTGTGTTGACTCTTTCACATTTGTTTTCTATTTTTTAAGTATCAACTTTGGGTTGCACTTTATTTTACAGTATGTGCACTTACATGTACTTATGGTGCACCTACCTAAGAAAGTACTGTAATATTAGGTTACTACATGGGGTACTGTTAGGTTTAGGGGTAGTTATTGTAATTACTATAATAAGTACATAGTATATACATGAGTAAAAGGACTGTAAAATAAAGTGCTACCCAACTTTGTCTCAGATGATTCTTTAAGGAAAATTAGATAAAGAGAAACAAATGAGACTTGAGTATATAGCTAGCTGTTATTATTAGATCTGAGAATAATTTGAGATATGATGACACTCAACTCTACCTCTCATTCCATCCTGATGATCCGACGATAGCTGATCGCATCTCAGCTTGTCTAACAGACATTTCTTGCTGGATGAAGGACCGTCACCTTCAGCTCAACCTAGCTAAGACAGAACTGCTTGTAGTTTCAGCAAACCCATCACTTCATCACAATTTCACCTTCCAGTTGGGCTCATCAACTATAACTCTTTCAAAAACAGCCAGAAACCTTGGAGTTGTGATTGATGATAAGCTGAATTTCTCAGATCACATTGCTAAAGATCCTGCAGATTTGCTTTATACAATATTAGAAAGATCAGGTCCTTTCTTTCGGAACATGCAACACAACTCCTTGTTCAAGCTCTTGTTCTGTCCAGACTTGACTATTGCAATGCTCTCTTGGCAGATCTTCCAGCCAATTCCATCAAACCTCTACAATTAATCCAAAATGCCGCTGCAAGATACATTTTTAATGAGCCGAAAAGAACACGTGTCACACCTCTGTTCATCAATTTGCACTGGCTACCAATAGCTGCTCGCATAAAATTCAAGGCATTAATGTTTGCCTACAAAACCACCTCTGGCTCTGCACCCCTTTACCTAAATTCAGTACTTCAGACCTATGTGCCCTCTATAAGCTTGCGTTCTGCAAGTGAAGGACACATTATTGTGCCATCCCAAAAAGGCACAAAATCACTTTCACGGACTTTTTCACTCACTGTTCCCACCTGGTGGAATGACCTGCCCAACTCAATCCGAGCAGCTGAACCCTTGCCATCTTCAAGAATCAGCTAAAAACACATCTCTTCCATCTTTATTTGACCTTCTAACTCTATCACGCTCTATTCTAATTCTATTTTATCTATCTGTTGTCTTTTTATTTAAAATAATTTATTTTAAAATAATATTTATTTCTCTAACTGCAAATTTTTCTTTAAAAACTAACACTAGCTTTCTTTTTTCTATTCTATCTACTTTAAAAAAAAAAAAAACCTTGCTATGTTTACTGCATTAGGCTAACCGAGACTTGTCATGTGGCTTGCATGTTGTTGCTCTTTTGTTGATTTTGATTGCTTCTATTGTCCTCTTTTGTAAGTCGCTTTGGATAAAAGCGTCTGCTAAATAACTAAATGTAAATGTAAATGTAAATATATGAGCTTAAACATTTGATCATCATTTAACCTTAACTGCGACTGGGAAAGACAATTGAGATATTAAAGAGATCGCATTTTTCCTTCCTGTGGGTTGATATGCAGGCAAACTCTGAGCACAGTTTGAGACTGTATTGAGATCACTTCTGAAACTCTAAATGTGAGGTTACTGGGGTCTTTTATTCAGGAGAAACATTTGATATGCAATGTACAAAGTCTTCATTTGTGCTCCATTTAATATTATTGCCATCTAGGAGGAACGATCAAGTTATTAAAGGAAACTTTTTTGCAAGCCTGTCAATCGGTTAAAATAAAAATCCAAAATGTAATAAATAAACAGCTCCAGGCGGCACTGCAGTGGTTGTTTTTCATTGTTACATCCTTCACATGAATAATGAAACATGAGGAATAATGAAACAGGATGAGGTGTGCCGCAGGCGGAGAGTTTTCCTTCTTTCTTTTCCCTCTGTTCGCATCTAACGGCGTGCTGCGACGCTTGCTTAAACTGCCAGAGAGCTCTGATAATTAGACCTGTGTGTGTGTGTGTGTGTGTCTGCGGGCGGATGGTGCCATGGCCTTCACTGAAGCTAGCACGTGACATATGGTTTTCCCAGCATGCCCCAGCAGCTCCAGGCCAGAGTCACGGCCCTGTGTGTGACGGCTCGCAGGGTGTGACCTCTGTCAAAGAGTGGCGAGCCGTTACGGATTCAGTCTTCAAACAAACATCAAGCGGATATCTGTCCTGTGATGTCAGAGCCGATCACTCACCCTACAGAGCACAGATGGACAGATGAATAGATATCAGGACTGAACTGAATTCAGCACTGAAGATTCCCTCTGGAAGTTGAAATTTGAATTAAATTTAAATGGATATAACAACAGAATAATAAAATGATAGAACGATAGATAGAACGATAGAATAACAGAATGATAGATATATAGAACGATGGATAGATTGATATATAGAATGACAGAAATAATGATTGATGGATAGATAGAATGACAAAAATAATGATAGATAGATAGATAGAACGATGGATAGATGGATAGATAAAATGACAGAAAGAATGATAGATAGATAGATAGATAGACAGACAGATAGATAAAATGACAGAAAGAATGATAGATAGATAGATAGACAGACAGATAGATAAAATGACAGAAAGAATGATAGATAGATAGATAGATAGATAGATAGATAAAATGACAGAAAGAATGATAGCTAGATAGCTAGATAGATAGATAGATAGATAGATAGATAGATAGATGGATAGATAAAACGACAGAAAGAATGATAGATAGATAGATAGATAGATAAAATGACAGAAAGAATGATAGATAGATAGATAGATAGATATAACGACAGAAAGAATGATAGATAGATAGATAGAACGACAGAAAGAATGATGATAGATAGATAGATAGATAGATATAATGACAAAGAATGATGATAGATAGATAGATAGATAAAACGACAGAAAGAATGATAGATAGATAGATATAACGACAGAAAGAATGATGATAGATAGATAGATAGATAGATAGATAGATAGATAGATAGATAGATAAAATGACAGAAAGAATGATAGATAGATAGATAGATATAACGACAGAAAGAATGATGATAGATAGATAGATAGATAGATAGATAGATAGACAGATAGTCAGATGATAGATAGATAGATAGATAGATTAATAGATAGATAGAGTTAGATTATAGATAGATAGATAGATAGATAGATAGATAGAGTCAGATTATAGATAGATAGATAGATAGATAGATAGATAGATTATAGATAGATAGATAGTCAGATTATAGATAGATAGATAGATAGATAGATAGATATAACGACAGAAAGAATGATGATAGATAGATAGATAGATAAAACGACAGAAAGAATGATAGATAGATAGATAGATAGATAGATAGATAGATAGATAGATGATATAACGACAGAAAGAATGATGATAGATAGATAGATAGATAGATAGATAGATAGATAAAACGACAGAAAGAATGATGATAGATAGATAGATAAAACGACAGAAAGAATGATGATAGATAGATAGATAGATAGATAGATAAAACGACAGAAAGAATGATAGATAGATAGATAGATAGATAGATGGATATAACGACAGAAAGAATGATGATAGATAGATAGATAGATAAAACGACAGAAAGAATGATGATAGATAGACATGATATCCATGGTTAATATTGATAGAGATGAGATATAGTTATAACTACAAAGAAATAATATATAGATAAACACAAAGAATGATGATAGAGAGATAGATAAGAAAATAAATGGACAAAGATAGATAGATAAAACTATATATGAACATAGATATTAAGATAGAGCAAACAGATACAGATATTGATCTATAAGGCAATCACATGAAACAAAATCAGACAGATACAGATATTATTGATATAGATATTTGATGCACATGAGCAAAACTATTATGAAATTAGATAAGGATGGATAGAGGGATATGATAGACAGATATACAACACAAAAGAAATGATAGAGTAGATGATGACAGATATATAGATAATATATACCACATAAGAACAGATGATAGATATAGAGGACAGATATATATAGACAAACACAGAAAGCAACATGATAGATAGAGATAAACCATTAAAAGAATGATGATGACAGATAAGATGGATAGAGCAGACAAACCGCTGTTGAATGATGATAGATAGATAATAGAGTGAGCAGATATGCACCATAAAGAATGGATGATAGATAGACAGACAAAATGGTATAGTAAAGAATGATAAGGACAGATAGATAGATATAACGACAGAAAGAATGATGATAGATAGATAGATAAAACGACAGAAAGAATGATGATAGATAGATAGATAGATAGATAGATATAACGACAGAAAGAATGATGATAGATAGATAAAACGACAGAAAGAATGATGATAGATAGATAGATAGACAGAAAGAATGATGATAGATAGATAAAACGACAGAAAGAATGATGATAGATAGATAGATAGACAGATAGATAGATTGATAGATAAAACTACAGAAAGAATGATAGATAGATAGATAGATATAACGACAGAAAGAATGATGATAGATAGATAGATAGATAGATAGATTGATAGATAAAACGACAGAAAGAAAGATAGACAGATAGATAGATAGATAGATAATGTTTTTTAAGGATGTGACTTTTTACAGCAAGAGCAGAATATTATTGAAACTTGAAGGTTACCTAGGAACTACCTAGAACACCCTAGCAACCGCATAGCAACATACCAACAGCCACTCAGCATCCGTGTATCATCGCTGTGTCACTCTAGAAACACATTCCTCCTGTTCTTCAGAACCACAGACGAGTGTTGTGTGCTTCATACTGTCGGCTGTTTGTGTGACGACTGCAGCAGCTTCATGGATCTGGTGTACTGTAGTGTTGCATGATGGTCTATTTTTACTCACTGTCTGCATTCAGCACTTTCACTGCAGTACATATTTAATCAGGAGAGGATGAAGAACGCTCGCTCTCTCTCTCTCTCTCTCTCTAACTCTCACTCTATCCTTCAGAATTTAACACATCAAACATTAACTGGACATTAAATGTGTTCACTTAGACCTTCCTCCCCCTCGCTCTCTCTCTCTCTCTCTTTCTCTCTCTCTCTCTCTCTGTCTGTCTGTTCTCATCCTCTCCTGTCTATCTCTCTCTCACTCTTTGATGAAAGGCTTTGTGCTGAAGTCAGATGAATACTGAGGAAGCGGCAGAGCGGCTGATATTCTCTGTGTGTGTGTGTGTGTGTGTGTGTGTGTGTGTTATACTGTAATGCAGACGAAACACACACACTGCAACTCACAGCAACACACTGTTTTCAGTCAACAATCAAAACAGAGTCAGACCGAAAGAGAAAGTTTGGAGTAAATATATTTGCAATTATGTGTTTGGAATAAAACATATTGGGCAGCACAACTGTTCCCAACATTGCTAATAATCAGAAATGTTTTCCTGTAAAACCAGCAATGAGATCCAGATCTGCTGAGCTTTTCCAGCATCATTAAAATAAGACAGATGATTCCTGTGCAATACATCATATGCGTCTCAATATAGTGGCTCAAATATTCAAGGGACAATTTGAGATGCAAGTCATATTAGATTCTTTTATCACAATACAGAGTGATAGATGTGAATTTTGAATCATGTTCTCTTTTGGTTTGATTTGCTTTTTGTAATGTCTCCAGGTGCTGCAATAACACCTGAAAAACTGATCATTTATTCAGAATTATTAAGAATTTTTTATTCTTAGTTGGTTTGCCACTCTAAAACATTAGAACAAAGAAAATACTAAAGAAATTAAAGGTTAAGAACTCATTACATTTCTATTTTTCATACTGTTTTAAAGTTAATATTTTAAATTCCTTCAATTTAAAATTTCGTTCGAATTTTTACGTTAAAATTTTAAATTATTTTAATGTAAAGAAGTTAAGTTCAGTTTAAGTTAAAGTGCTAACATTACAATGAACTTACTATGACCTTGTTTAGGCTGATATTTTAAAGCTACAGCTGTATATTCCTCCTGTCACTTTCACTGCGGCCGTGGATGTTAAACGACTTAATTCTTCACCGATCTCATGGTTAACACTGCTAAAACGGCTCATGTTTTTGATTTTCTGCTCTTTGATACTTTGTCTCTCTCACAGTGCAGTGAACTCATCGTAGGCCGTTATTGGTTTGTAAAAGACCCCACCAAGCCTTCATCTCAGACGCTATTGATCGAGCGCACGGCTGCTGTTTCAGCATTCATTCAGCTGCTTTAAACACAGTCTGTGGCTCTTATCACGCGCGTGACAGCTTGTGTTCGCCTCTATTTCTGGAGGGATACGGGCCTGCGACGCAGGAACTATGAATGACTTCAACAAAAACAATAAGAGCAGCACTTCTTTTGTTGTTGCAAAGACACTTCAAACTGTTATAAGCAAATAACATCCCAAAACTAGAAATGAGCCATGAGTCTAAACTAAATGAGTCCTATTATAATCAGACACTGGATATTGGACTGGTTGAATATAGTGGGAGCAATCTAGCTTTATTGTGTCACGATACGCTATGTGATTCCAGAGTAGGTGTAAGACAATCCCAGAATGCACTGCAGCAATACTGTTCTGATTGCACAAATAAATGATATCATCTGATATAATTAGCTTCAGTGCAGTTAGATACTTTTTGGTGTTAGCTTGTACTGTTTCTGTGAGTAATATAGGTTATGAGGAACTTTCAAGTGTGTTCAAAAAGTTCACAGTTAGTACAATTTTTAAAATGTTTTTTTTTTTAAAAAAAAAACTGTATGGAAAGTAGTTTCTGCCATGGAATTAAAAAATGAAAATAAAAGATAATTGTGACTTTTTTTCCTCATAATTCTTTATAAGTTTATTTTTCACAGTTTTAACTCTTTCTAAAAGCTGCAATTAGCCTACTTTAAAAAAATTCCATGACAGAATAAACAGAATGAACATAATTCCGATTTACTTTCTTGCAATTCTGAGTTTAATCTCTTCATTCAGACTTTTTTCTCAAAATTTAGTTTAGATCTTGCAATTCTATTTTTTACTGCAAAAAAGTAAAATAATAGTAATAATATAATAATAATAATAAATAAAAAGGGTAATTCAGAATTTTTTTTCTTGCAATTATAAGTTTATATCAGGCAATTTTGAATTTTCTTCTCAAAATTACAAGTTTAAATCTGGTAATTCTATTTTATTTATTTGTTTCCGCCATGGAGTAAAAAATGGTACTGCAACTTTTTTCCTTACAATTCTGGCAATAAAACTCGCAATTGTGAGTTTATGTGTCACAATTCTGACTTTTGTCTGAGAGATATAAACGTGTACTGACAAACAAAATTGCAAGAAAAAAAGCTTTAAATAAATTAAGTTACCTTAAAATATATATTTTTTTCAGTGCAGGAAACAAGCTTCAATTAGTCTCTTAGTCTCTGCTCACCAAGAATTAAAAAAAATCAATAAAAAAACCTGTACAAACTAATAGTAACAGTAATGGTGTTACGGGGCAGACAAGACGTGAGGATCCATTTGCGAAGCTTTATTATAAAACATGGTCATAAACAGGCAGGGTCAAACAATGGCAAACAGGTATGGCAGGGGCAAGACACAGAGCAATCCGTAGAGCAGCGTGGGTCGACGATCGGCGAACAATATCCAAAGGGGCAAGGCAGAGAGATAATCCAGGTACAAGAGCAATAATCCAAGCGAGGGGCAAACACAGTCCGAACGGCAAGGCGAAGGGTAATTCCAGGAAACACAGGCAATGATCAAAACACAGGTAAACAGGCTAGGCAAGACTATGAACACTAAGTGGGCTCCGTAAGGTAGCTATCGCTTGGAGAGTGATATGCGCTATACAATACTCGGCGATCAGACTGAGGAAGTCCATGGCTTAAGTAGCGTGTGTGAATGAGAATCAGCTGTGTGTGATCAGTGTAATCAGCTGTGTCATCAGTGCAATGGATTATGGGAACTGTAGTCCGTGGGTGACAAGCAACAGTAGTGTGGTGCAAGAGTCCATGCTGTGAGTGGGTGACCTCTGGTGGTGATTGTCCAGAAGTGCATGGACCAGATTCGTGACAAATGGTGATAAAAACAGAAATATTACATTTTAAAATAACTGTTTTCTATGTGAATATCTTGAAAAATGTTATTGATTGCTGTGATATAAGCTGTATTTTCAGCATCATTACTCCAGTCTTCAGTGTCACATGATCTTCAGAAATCATACTGATTTGCTGCTCAAGAAACATTTCTGAATATTATCAATGTTGAAAACAGGGAAATTTTTGTACCATTATGAATGTCTTTACTGTCACTTATGATCAATTTAATGCATCCTTGATTAATAAATGCATTGATTTCTTTCAAAAATTGAATGGTAGTGTCTATCGAGACACACAGAGTAAGTCTGGTGTGTTGTGGCAGATGTCAGACCCTATTAGCATCAAGCGTGAGCGTTAATCGAGCTTCGCGTGATCAGTGCTATATGTGCGTCACGCATGAGTGAGCGTTAATGAAGATGCTGCTTCAGATCGCTCTCTCGTGAGGGTTAGGATGCTTCTCTCTCGCTCTTTCACCTGCTTTTCTCAGCGGAAGGATCTAAATTGAATCAGATGTTGAGCGCGAGGTGAAGCAGAGGTGATCTTTGAATCGTCACAGTATTCTATTACAGGCGTCTGTCAGAAGCGTACGCTTTTAATATCGAGGCGGACGTTCATTTCCTACCTGTCCTTGTATGTCCTCCTGCACTAGTCAGGATTTCACAGCTTTATCCTGTTTTATAAGATATGTTAATCACTTAATTAAATTCATTTTGATATGCAAATTAAACAAATTATTATTTTTTTCTATAATCTGTATATTTTGAATTTATTTTCCATTTTCATTGTAATTTTAGTACAAGTTTTAGTATTTTTCAGTATTTTTGTCATATTTATTTATTTATTTATACTAATTTAATTTTTGAGAATTTATTTATGTATATTAAAGTACATATATAAATACATATTAGGTATATATTTTATCAGTTCATGCTTTGCCTGGACCCATGGCCTTGGTGTTACCGTTTGAGGCAGGATAAATATATTTAACTAAAAGTATTTTAAAAATTAATATTCTGCTAAAACTAACTAAAATAAAATCTAAAAACTTAACCATTTCAATTTAAAACAAAAGGTAAAACTGTAAGTAAAATAAGGTAAAATAATTAAAATTAAATCAAAGTAAATCTAAATAAATAAATAAATATGTATTTAGTTATTTTAGTACATGAAATTAAAATGTCACTAAGGATCTTTTTTGTCATTTTTATTATTGTGTGTTTGTCACACACACACACACACACACACACACAGAAACAAACAATAAATAACAAAAAAAGACAAAAACACCAAAAAAAAAAAAAAAAAAACTAAAACTAATCAAAAATGTAAATGAAAACATAAAACAAAGACTAATTCAAGATTAAACAAAAAATAAAAAATAAAGATTAAAAAAATATTTAAAAACTATAATTATCCTAAAATAACAGTAGTTTGAGCTATGGGATGAATTTATTAATTTAATAATTTATTAATAGCAATAAATCCAAACAGCCGTCAATACATAGAAAATACAAAAATCCATACATTTTTCATTAATGCCCTATATTTTTGGCTTCAATGTAACACTAAATGTAATGCTGAAATTTTCATCTACATAAAATATTTAGTGTACATAAATCATACATAAATAAATCAAAAGACTTGACCTCAAAGTCACTATGATACGGCTCGAGTCCCTCCTTCAATGTTTTAGCCCATTTTATCATCAAAACTAGATCACTTACAACAGAAACAGCACATCTTACCTCAACAAACTGCGTGATTTAAAGCATCGCAGCACAAACGACGCGAGGATACGCAGATAAACTCATGCTCAGGGTTAGAGGTTTATTCCAACCCCAAGCAGCGCTAATAAATTAGCCGTCAGGAGATTGGGCGATAAACGCGGGTCCGGATGTGGGATTGTTATTGTGAATCATTGTAGGGAATCATTGGCTATCAGAGCGTGGTGTGTGACTGTTTTAATCAGCTCTGCGGTACCTGCGCGCGTTCACACTCATCTATAACACGCGGCAGCGCCTGCAGATAAGAGCGTCACAAGAGCCCTTTGCTCCAGGCGCCGTTATGCAATAAATCCTGCCGGCGGGACTCGGGGCCGCTCCACTCATCAGAAAAGGGCTAGTTTCATGCTCCACTGCAGAAAAACCCCAAACGCTCAGGGTGGCGAGAGGTGGCGAGTAAATCACACCTGGAGCTTTAAGTGTGTCGTGTTTCTTTGGAACAGCGTTCGCTGACGTCGCTCCATCACCGGGGCTCTGACACCGCTGCACTAGGTGGGAATTCAGAAAGTATATGGCTGAATTCACCGCACCTGCTGGAGGTGATTGATTGGTCTGCGTGTTGCTATGCGGTTGCTAGGGTGATTTGGGTGGTTGCTAGGTGGTTTCTAGCCAGATTCAGGAAACATTCTTAACCCCCTGGTGTCGTTTTTGTCTAAAAAAATTTTACATTTTGTTTTTTTTTAAAATTTCTTAATACATCTAGAATGTGAACACACACACACACACACACACACATTTGTTTCTGTGAATTGTGGGGACTTTCCACAGACTTCTATTACTTTTATACTGACCAAACAATATTTTCTATCCCCCTAACCCTAAACCTACCCCTTACAGAAAACCTGTTTGCATTCTTACACTTTCAGATAAACATCATTTACTATTTTTTTAATATATTTTTTCCCTCATGGGGACCGCAGGTCGGTCCCCACAATATCAAAAATTTCAGGTTTTACTATCCTTGTGGGTACATTTGGTCCCCACAATGTAGCAAAAACAAGAACACACACACATACACACACACACACACACGCGCGCGCGCACACACACACACACACACACACACAAATGAATAAATAAATATCATCTGGTGGAAACTTTTGGCACTGCTCCCAAACAAAATCCTACTGAAAGCTCATTGTTTGTGATATCAACCACAAATTTGGAACATAAGTTGTTTAGATTTAAGGCTTTGATTTTAATGCAGTTTTAGATTAAAAAAAAAAAAACATTTTTTTTTTGAAAACATACAAATCAAATCAAATCAAACCAAATCAAATATTGCCAAGGGTCGTATTTAAAAAGAGACCAAATTTAAGTCAAGTTTAGGTTGGAAATTTCATTTTCAGGTCTATGCACAAAAAGTGGTAAACACAGGGGCATAGTTTGCAGGGGGGTGGAGGGGATTATCAAAACGAGCAAGTACAACCCCCCCAATATTTATAAGATGTTTAATGTAAACCTAGAATCAGACTACTAAATAATTATTTAAATTGCACCTTTGGTGATTTTAAAAGGGCTATGAACCGAATGGAGTTCTCAGCACAATATGACTGAAGCGCAGTTCAGGAGCAGCGTGAGACATTCACCGGAGCACTCGAGAAGTGTGAAAGATTTGCATGAGCCATTCCTATTGCGAAGCTGATGGACAAATGTGATCTATTTGAACTCTGTTGAGAAATTGCCACTTTAAAATGCTACAGAAAAACATTACCTAAAAAAACTAAACTATAAAGATTGGTGAAAAGAGGAAAAAACTATATTACACTTGCACTAACATATACTAATAAACACTAACTAGCCTACTCACGACCACCTTTTATCACTTTTTATTGTAGGTTTACTTATTGTGGTAAATTTTGTCTAACTTGTTGTAGAATTTATAATCTGTTAAGAAAATAGATTTTCCCCTATATTTTTATGTTGAATTGTTTCTAAATGTGCAGGCTGTTGTTTTTCATAACAAATGCTATAGATCAATTTAAAAACAGTCTTTATTGTCCTGGTAATGATTAATAGGCCAGCCTTATTATAACAAATGCTATAGTTAAAGGGGTTTTCATCCAAAATATCTTAAATTGTTTTCCGAAGACGAACGAAGCTTTTACGGGTTTGGAACGACATGGGGGTAAGTGATTAATGACAAAATTTTCATTTTGGGGTGGAGTAACCCTTTAAGAACTATGGTACATTTTCATAAGAGCAAATACGAGTCAAAAACGAGAGCCATGTGTAAAATGGTGAGTGATGGAAAAACCTGACCTTCAGATATTCCAAGAGATGGCATAGATTAAATCATTAAGAGCCTGATGAACTTTGCATGTGTGGATGATACACAAAATACCATTTTACAAAGATAAACATAAGCAAACAAACAAACAAATAAACCTTATGAGTGAGCATGACCTGGGAGTTAATACTTCAACCCCTCTATGTTCAAAACTACTCACTTGGGTAAACAGGTATGAACTATTACATAACTATTCCATAAATATAATTTAGTACCATAAAATCCCCTAAAACAATACAAAATATTAAATAAAAACATTATCAACACATAGAGTACCAAAAAAAGACATTTTTGACTGCCACGTGAGCAGCACCAGAGGGTTAAAAATAAAAATCTTCCTAGCTGCCGTTTTCTTCTAATTAATTAATTAAAAGAGCTCCCAAAACAGCAAAATTCTTTAAAATACTTGATGTTACTTATCTGTTTTCTTTAGATTTCTTAAGTTTTTAGACAAAACTTTTTCAAGAATTCAGATTCTTGAAAAGACCCTTCTTAAAAATCCTTCTAAAGAACCAAAGAGTAAGGTATTTAATGAACTTATTGGGTTATTTCAAACTATTAAGCATCACAGAGTAACACTATGTACATATATATTGCTTATTATGTTTTCATATTCTGCAAGCAGCACATAAAGACGGTCTTTGGTGTGTTTTGATGAGTTGATCAGCAAGAACCACCATCAATCAGATAAAGACCAAAGACTCTCCTTTTCTTCTCAAGAAAAGATATGAGGACTTTAGTATTTTTCAAGAATTGCACATTCTTCATCGTGAATTTATTGGAAATTACCTTAAGAACTTTCTTAAGAAGATTTTCGGCCCCACGTCTACAAGATATTCTGCTCTCTAGTTTCGGCTCAAATCCTTCTTCACTGCAAATCTGTGGGTTTTCTCAACTGTTTTCATTTTCTGCTCAAAGAAAAGCACATGATTTGTGTCTCATTCATGTGCGTAGTACTTAAAAACCTTAATACTTAATTGCTCAATTCACCAACGCTCAATAGTAAGGGAAGCCTGCTTTCTCTCTAATCTCTCCTTAATTCATCAGGATAATACGCAGCCAAACCTTTAAGCCGGGACCAGTTTGCCATGTATTTCAGCCAAGAAACATTCTGATCGCCGTGTAAATTAACCCTATAAATCCTACTGCATCGTATTTGATTATCATTCACAATTTCTAAGATCTCAAAATGATCAACAAGATCAAAACTTTGCTGTTAAACCTGTTTCACACAATCTACTGCTTGTCTTCTGTCGTCTGATTGATAGTTTCAAGTTTATCATCCAATAAAAGCTCTTTTATTGTAATTGTACTTCAGTCTCGTGTCTTTCTGCTGTCAAATCTTCACTGGTTTTTATCAAGTAAACGTCAGAATAACTGCAGTCATATCTCCAGATGAACTCTTACTGGACTGAAGCAGCTCAGCTTTACTTGATTCTCCATCAATCATTTTTTAGTCTCAAATCTGATCATCAGGATCTTTTGAGGAGCGTTTGTTTCCAGAAGCTTTACTTTCACTGTTCCTCAGCGGAGGAATGATCTTCATCTCACATCTTCTGAGGAGCGTTTATTTCTTCATCTCTCAATCAGCATTGAATTGCATTGCATTATATGTTTGGATCATTTCCATCTCATCTTACTAAGACATATTATTGGAAATATAAAGTGATGACTGATATTTAGATCATTTTATGCATGGATCTGCTCTACTGTTATAAAGATCTCACTGATGTACATCACAAGCAGCAGAATCTGCACCAAACTGCATTTTTTGCTCAGTTTGAGTCTCTGAATAAAATTGAACCGTTTCTTCCTCCATATTCTCATTATCAGACTATATGAGAGATACAAGCCTGATGGATCAAATATGATGCTCAACAGAAACAGTTTTTTTTAATATTTTGTCTAAAGATTCAGTAAACTCTTCCATCTCAATAAACTAATTATTTCTGACTATTATTTCATGTTTCTACAGATTTAAACAAAACATTTAGTGGCACTTCAATCCAAAATTAGGCAAAACTCTAAACAAAGTATCTTGTTCTAAAACAAAGCTACTTGGCGAACACTTTTATCCAAAGCGACTTGCATGCATTTTATAAGTTCATGCATTTGCTGGGAATGGAAGCCATGACCTTTGCACGGTTAGAGACATAATCTGTTGTAATGCAGAGAAATGCATTGCATTGCATGAAGCAGATCAATTTAGAGACGTATTTTGCATGCAATGCACACAATGAAGAGCTCACATGAGACAGTACAGAGGCACACAGAGAGAGAAAGATGCTCAAAAACTCTGAAGCTTCAGCGTTTATCTGTGTTTACAAACACTGAACCGCAATTAGCCGCCGTATTGTGCGCTAACTCCAACCGGTCGACGTTCCTCTGTGTCTTCGACTGATCTAACGATTCAAAACCCGTCGGTACGCTGAGCAGAATTACAATGCCAGACCACAACCGCTGAATTCATCAGGTTCGGCTGTGATTTGTTTTGACACAAACCTCCGGCGTGTAGGTGCATAATCACCACCTTGTTATCTCGCTCAAACAGATTGTTCAGCGTCTCTACGAAAATTGTCCTATAATCATCTCAGGAAATCTCTGACCGTGACAACAAAGGCAGGTTTTAGCTCTCCTCCATCACGCGAGCGAGCGCCGGTAGAGGCCGGCTGATAAGGATGCGTTTAGCCGTCGTGTTTCTTGAGGCTGTAATTGGATTAAAGTTCGGCCAGTAAACACATTCGCTCTGTGACCGGCTACAAAAGTAACACTGAAGGGATGCATGCGATTTCTCAAGCTCTTTTCCATTAGAAGGTCATAAATAATTAACCAACACTCAATATTCAATCGCATAATGTCAATTAACACGCAGTAAAGGCTTAAAGATGAGAGATCTGACATTTACTCGAGGAGATACGAGGATATACACAAGTGAGATGAAATAGAGATGAGATCAATGTCTCAAACTGTGCTCAGATTTGCCACAATATCAAACATTACGTAATAGAGAAATATAGCTTTTCTACCCTGTAGCACATCAACAATCTCAAACCAGGCTAATATCAGTATTATTTTTATTGATCACTATTCAGGATTTTTATAGTTCACTAAAATTAAAACCATAAAAATCAGAACAATTTTGGGTAACGCTTTACAATAAGGTGTCATTTGTCAACATTAGTTAATGTATTAACACAAACAAACAATGAACACTGGATTTATTACACTGTTTATTAATCGTTGTTAATGTTAGTCAATGAAAATACAGTTGTTCATTGTTTATTCATGTTAGTTCACAGTGCATTAGCTAATGTTAACAAACACAATGCTGAAATTAACATTAACTAAGATTAATAAGTATTGTTCAATCTTAGGTCATGTTTATTAATGTTGTTAACTAATAAACCTTATCGTAAAGTGTTACCCAATTTTGTTACTTAAAATGTTAACTGAAATTCATAAAATAAAATAAAACTTTAATTCAGCTAGTTTCCAAGGCAACATTTCTCATTATCATTTAATTTAAGTTCTTTTAATAAAATAACTAAAATAAAAGAAATAATTAATAAAACCAATATAGACATGTTTAAAAATATTGAAAACTAATAAAATGACAAAAACACGTAACAAAATTACTAAAACTTTAACCAAAATTAACATAAAATTATAAAAAATAAAATTTAATTCAAAATATTAACAAAAACTAGTATGTCGATATGTTACACTGAAACTATTATAGTTTTGTTAATATTGTCAATTAGATTTTATTTTAAAATCTTTATTTTTTTAAGTTTTAGTCATGTTGTTTGTTTGTCATTTTCAATAGTTTTTTTAAAAATTATTTTGCTTTTATTAATTTTATTTATTAGTTTAAGTTTACTTAATTTTAGTTATTTTGGTACTGCATGTTAAACTAATCAAAAACAAGAAATGTAGCTAAAAATATATATATGTTATGTTATTTCAGTTACCATTTATTTTATTTCAAGTAATGAATTCTTATTTTATTTTATTTATTCTATATTATTTTGATAATTATTTTAATGGTTTTAGTTTTAGTTAACTATAATAACCCTGGCTCAGATTTGTCAGCAATCAAAAGTCAAGATCTTAAACATTCTCCTCAAATTCTTCCGAAATCAAAATTTAAAAAAGTTTACTAATTTGTGTCCATTTCTCAAAAGGAATTTAAGAGAAACATCTGATACTGAAATTAAACAACAAATGAACTGAGAACTAAATGAAGTCTATGAAAAAGCAAAAACACTTTCATTTGAGAAGTTAAAAATGGCATTTCATTATCCTGCAGTTAATGTGTCATAATGCACTTTTGATGATTTAATACATATTTCTTCATATCCTTTAATATGCACTTCTAGGGATGTGCCTTGAAGTGCTGAATAATGTGTGTTTTGAATGCCCATTTGTGAACTGCCTCATCTTTCTACCCTGCAGAAGTATTGGTCCTCTCCGTCAGACCGTCACATCCAGCAGATCTTCCTCTAAAGCAGCACGACTGGCCATGTGCAGATACTGCGTCAATTATTCTCGCTTTTCTCCGCCCGACTCAATTTCTGCGGCCCGGTGTTAAAGTGACTGTTCGGATCTTCCCTCTTCCAGCTGGAGTCAAATGACTGTCATGTCCAACTGAGCGCTGCCGTCTTCAGTTTTACAGGGGTCCCTTTATCTCTCGTCTCATGGTGTGAATGGCGTATGAGATTCTCTTTGCTGCATGAGACAGAAGCTTCCCGTCACGACTTCTGCTCTCGCACAGAAACTGATTTGCCACTTCGTGCTGAAAGAATTACATTAGACCCTATTCTTGCAGCAAAATACAGTGCTTTTGTTCAAAAACGATGTGAGCGGCCTACAAAGACTGCAATTAAGACTGCATCATATGCACTCTTCAGACAATTAAAAATAGCAATGACTTCAATATTTTTAAAACAAAAGTCAAAAAGTACTCATACATACACACACAACTTTTAAATGAGATGTCTTTTTGAAAGTATTTATTAATAGATGTATATGTGACCCTGGACCACAAAACCAGTCTTAAGTCGCTGGGGTATATTTATAGCAATAGCCAAAATTACTGATTTTTCTTTTATGCCAAAAATCATTAGGATATTAAGTAAAGATCATGTTCCATGAAGATATTTAATAAATTTCCTACCGTAAATATATTAAAACTTAATTTTTGATTAGTAATATGCATTGCTAAGAACTTCA
>JAFVLL020025084.1:0-11999 GCA_021397915.2 Tor tambroides | reverse complement strand
AATATATTAATTTAGTATGATCATATATTCTTATTTGTATTTTAATAAGTACAGGTCAGAATAAGTATACTGTTTCATTTTTACATAAATATATGTGTTACACTGAATGACCATGGTTTGTTACTCTGAATGATGATTTGCCAAAAAGAGATAACATTGCCATTGTTCCCATAACTGAATTTTTTTTTTAGTATTAATCTGTGTCATTAAATTAGTTTTAATAATAATCCAGTGTAAATGACTGCAGAAACTGATGTTGAAATATAATAAGCATTTTCCTGATGCTCCCCTGCCATGCTTGCTTAGCTTGTCACTTTGTTTCTGACTTGCTCGCCCTCAAAAATTCCTGCTTGCAGCCACATTTATTAATACTTTGTGTTTGCAAACATAAATGACATTATCAGGATGAGTATTTGGGGTGGAGAATCTCCTCAGTGATCTGTCTTGAATTATTGACATACTGTAGAGCGGGGATCTCTCTGCCCAGAATTATTGGCAAGCTATTATTCCAACAATTACAATCCTCAATAATCCTCTCTTTTCCTGGCTAAAGGCACGTTTACACCAAGTACGGTAAGAGTAAAGATAAAGATTTAAAATAAAAAATAAAAAAGGTGAAAAAAAAAAAAACCCTTCTGTACAAAAGAATAGCAGATTGCACAGATAACTGCACAGAGAAACAATATTGTTGAAATCTCTTTTATATTGTTGGATTTTTTTTTTCCAGCTGATGAATGATAAAAGCATTGACAGCCAATTAGAATTCATTCACCTTTAAAGAGCTCGAGCATTTAAAGGTGACATCATGAAAATCAGACTTTTCCAGGTTTTAAGTGCTATAATCAGGTCCCCGGTGTATCTACCAACCAAGGAAACGTGAAAAAGATTAACCCAGTAACTTTGATTTGGTAAGCCTTTTTCTGCAAGCTTCTGAAAAAATGAGCGCGTCTGATTTCGCTTCCCTAGTGATGTTGCAAAGGGATCTCAATATAATATTACCACCCCGTTGTCACCGCCATCTTAGGTGAATGCTGTGCTGTCACCGCCATGACGGGTGAGTGCTTTGTTGTAAAAATAGTCTCTATTACAGGTGAATGCACTGCTTTTTCCACCATTACAGGTGTGTTGAACTGTAGCCGACTAAGCTCTGTGGCCACAGGAGCTTGTCGGTATTGGCTCCCCCCAAAAAAATATTTAGGGGTCTTAATGTCCTTGACCTCACCCACAGTGAAGGCAGATCCACAAAACTGTAGGACAAAGTCAATATACTGTACCAGAGTCAAATCTGAGTTCTCATCTGGCAAATTTAAGCTGATATCTAGATCAAGCCCACTCCAGAAATAGTCCTTCAATAAAAAATCCTCTCCGGGTATGAGGTGGCTGTATAACAAAAACTCCTCTACATAGGCCTCGATATTACGACCCCTCTGAAAATTAGCACAAAGTCTCTTTAAAGCAGGGGTGCCCAACCCTGTTCCTGGCAATCGACTGTCCTGAAAAGTTTAGCTCGAACGCTAATCAAACACACCTGCGTTTAATTTTCACGTGATCCTGAAGACCTTAATTAATTGCTTCAGGTGTGTTTGATTAGAGTTGGAGCTAAACTTTTCAGGACAGTCGATCGCCAGGAACAGGGTTGGGCACCCCTACTTTAAAGGGTCACAACGAGTACCTTGACTGGGGCGCATGGTGAAAACTGCTGGATCTTAGTGGCTCAGTATTCTGTTATGATGAGATTGAGACAGAGGCGTGCAGATCCAAATGCAGTTTTAATATAATAAAGAGTAGTTACATAGGCAGAGATCATATACCAGCAAAACAGTATCCAAATGGGCAAGGCAAACAGGACATCCAGGTAACAGGCAAAAAGGTCAGGGCATGAAGCAAACAATCAAAAACGAGAACAACCGGCAATGGTCAGAAATATGACAAGGCAGGATTAGAACCTGGAAACAGGAAAACCACTTGGTACTAAATGTAGACTGATCTAACAATACTGAGCCCAGAATGCTGGATCAGAATGGCTTAAATAGTATCCAGGTTATTGGAAACAGGTGAGGGTGTAATCAATGAGCATGATGGGAAATGGAGTCCAACATAAAGTCCATGTGGTGTGTATGTGTTTGGTGGTCTCTGGTGGTGAGCCAAGAGACCGACCGTGACAGTTGTATTCCCTATACACTATATATTTGCATAGCTGAAATACATTTGTTGTATTGTTAGGACTGTCCAAAAAGTTGGTCCTGATATCAAAGAACAAGGACTGTGACATCCTGAAAAAGTGGCTTCACAGTATAAAGAACCACATGTACTGGACAGCAGCTTCATCAACATCAGGGCCAGAGAGGGTGGCTAAGTGGACGTCTATGCTAAATCATATCCGAGATGTCCACAATCCACGAAGACCCTGCTTTCCCACAGTGTTTGCATGCACCACGGACATCAAGGGACAAAAGCAAATGGTTAAAGCAGGTGTGTTTGCTGAATTACTAGTTGAAATGTAAAGGTTGTGTGGTCCCTCTTCATTCATACCATATACACTATCACAATATTTGAAATTTCTGTCTGTTAGTCATTTATTTTTAAGATGATGGGAAAGTTTTTAACCATTACCACTTAAACACATGTACAGTAATTATGTGTTCAAAACACATTTTGAAAAATTTAATTAGTGGTATTATGTTTTTATAGGAACAGAGGCCTTCTGCAAATTAGAGAAGGCCTTGACCAATAAAAGGATTTTAAGAGATGTGGAAAAGATGAACCCTCACCACCAAACCCCGTCGCTGGAGGCTTTCACAGTGTGATATTGCGTTTTGCACCTAAGAACGTGGTCTTTCCTTTTCTTGGCATGTTGTGCAGGTACATACAACATTGTTGCCGTACTGAAATTAATTAAATTCATACATTGTACTACAGAGTTACAGATCATATTTCTGAGTATTATTTTTCTTCCTAAGACTGTACCTGGCTGCCATGCACTTCAATGAAAATGCTGGCCGTCCCCAAGCAACATCATCAACTGGTGAGCTGCTATACAGACTGAACATCCCCAAGTGTAAGAAGGGAGAATGTAGCGTAAAGCCAGTGAAAGTAGATCCAACGTTCCGTAAGTTTTGCAAACGTTTATTTGTAAAAACTTGTTAAAAAAAAAAAAAAAGAGAGACCTTGTATAACACATGCAAAATATTATATAAAATGCCCTGTATTTAAATCTCTTCCATAATTATATATAATCAATTTTAGAACATATATAAATAATAAAGAGCAAGTGAAAACAAACGTGCAAAATGTGTGCTAGGGCATTAGACAATTGCAAGAAATATGCAGTCAAACTTTTAAAAAAATTTCAAGGGGGTTAAAGTATGATTTTCATAACCATCACACACTGCAACTCGAAACCTGGGTTACCAACAAGTTAGCGTAAGTTGTACTGGTGTAACAAGAAGGGACAGATTCATTGCTTTTACGTAACTTATCGCATATTCTAGTGTAGTTTTTGATAATCGTTACATAGACAAACCAATGCGTACACTTGTCACTATCAGTGGCTTGTCAGCGAAACGGATACTGTCTGATGTAAGCATAGCAGTACAACATGGTACAGTACGAGCTGAACCGTTTTAGGCTAATATGTTGTGGTGTATTGGGATAATGTGTGTCTGTAATTATTTGATGTCTGGCATCTCATTGGTTTCCGAGTTTGGGAGCCAGTATTTAAGTCATGTGATGTGTTGCAGTGATGAAGCATGTATTTAGTAAAGTGTGCCTGATGGGATTTGCTGGTGGTTTGCCTCGTTAATATATAATATAAACGGGCGGTGAGGAGAAGTTATGTGAAGGAACATGGCCCAAATCGGAAGACTGGATGAGTGCAAACCAGAAAATGAATCCTGGTCTTCATATATCGAGCGAGTGGAGCTGTTTATGATTGCTAATGAAGTGGATGATACGAAGCAAGTAGCGACGTTGATTAGTGCTATGGGAGCTTCCACTTACGGATTGTTACGGAATTTGGTTCAACCTCGAAAACCAAAGGATAAAACATTTTAAAAAATTGTCAGTATCCTACAGGCCCATTTTGAACCAAAGCCATTGATAATCGCTGAACGCTTCCGATTTCAGCATTGTGTACAAAAGCCCCATGAAACGGTGTCCCAGTATGTTGCTGAACTCAAACTAAGTGTGTCAAAATGTGAGTTTAGTGCAAGTTTGGACGAAGCTTTACGTGATCGCTTTGTGAGCGTACTTCACTTCGAATTATGCCAACGGAGACTGTTTCGGAGGACGTGCTCTCTTTTGCATGAGCATTCGAAATTGCTCTTAGCATGGAAACAACTGATCGGGACACGCAACAGCTGAGGAAAACGGAGGATTCAGTGGCAACTGTGGATAAGGTAAAAGAAAAAACTCCCCACCACCAGAGATATGCATGCTATCGTTGTAAAGGTAAAAATCATAACGCTCAGGAATGTTATTTTAAAAATACTAAATGCCATCATTGTGGAAAGACGGGCCATATAAAAAAAAAGCATGCAGAGTGAAAGGGAAGTCACATGTGAATAAGTCTGTTGAGCAACCAAATAGGCATTAAGTTATGGCCTATATGTATGCTGAGGAGCCAGAATTGGAAATGTTCTCTCTATCAAGTGACACTGAGAAACAAACGTTTCAAGTGAATTTTACTGTGAATCAGCAGGATTTATTGATGGAAATTGATACAGGAGCTGCTGTGAGTATTATTTCACGTTCAATGTACAAGCAGTTATTCGCTCATTTGCCACTGGAGGGAGCTCGAGTAAAGTTAAAAACTTACACAGGTGAAAACATTCCAATTTTGGGCCAATTCACAGTTACTGTGCAATACAAAGATCAAATAAATGAGTTACCGCTAATTGTAGTGGAAGGGAATGGACCAAATTTGTGTGGTAGGAATTGGCTCCAGAAAATTAAGTTGAATTGGAAAGAAATTTGATATGTGAATCAAATTAATCAGCCCAGGTCTATCCAAGAAGTGCTTGAGAAGTATAGTGAAGTTTTTAAGGATGAATTAGGCACTTTAAGGGACATTAAAGCTACTATTTCAGTGAAACCAGATGTTCCGCCTAAATTTTATAAAAGTCGTCCACTACCTTTTGCTATGAAAGAACATGTGGAGAAAGAAATTGATCGATTGGAGAAAGCAAACATTATATTTCCAGTAACGTTCAGTGAGAGGGCTGCTCCAGTTGTTCCTGTGATTAAAAAAGATTCTACAATTCGTTGATGTGGGGACTATAAGGTCACTGTTAATCAAGCTGCCAACACGGAAGTGTATCCTTTTTACCACGAATAGAAGAAGTCTTGTCCACTCTCAGTGGAGGGAAGGTGTTCTCTAAGATTGATTTAGCGCAAGCATATCAACAGGTCTTGTTGGATGATGATTCAAAGAAATATACAACAATTAATACACACAAGGGACTCTATGTTTATAATCGTCTGGCATTTGGCATTAGTTCAGCCCCTTCTATTTTCCAGCGGATTATGGAAAATTTGATGAAAGATTTGAAAGTTGTTGTATATTTGGATGATTTGTTAATCGTTGGTAAAGATGAGCAAAAACCATCTAGCAACCCTCTGTAAAGTTCTACAGCGTCTACAAGATTCAGGATTAAGAGTAAAAAAATGTAAGTGTGAGTGGGGGCAGACACGAATTGAATGCTTGGGTCATGTGATAGATGGAAGAGGAATGTATCCGACAAAGGACAAGGTAAGGGCTATTCAGGAGGCACCAGCACCGTCAAATGTGAAAGAACTGCGAGCCTTTTTAGGCCTGATAAATTATTATGGATGCTTTGTACCACACCAGAGCACTGTGCTTGCACCACTGTATAGACCAGGGATAGGCAATTTCGGTCCTGGAGGGCCAGTGTCCTGCAGAGTTTAGCTCCAACCCTAATCAAACACACCTGCCTGTAACTTTCTAGTGATCTTGAAGACATTGATTAGCTTCTTCAGGTGTGTTTGATTAGGGTTGGAGCTAAACTCTGCAGGACACTGGCCCTCCAGGACCGAAATTGCCTATCCCTGGTATAGACTGTTGAAAGAGCAAGTGGTTTGGCAGTGGGGAAAGAAAGAACAATGTTCTTTCAATAAGTGCAAAGAACTGTTGACCAGTGATAAAGTGTTAGAACACTATGATCCACTGTTACCTTTGACGTTAGCATGTGATGCTTCAGCTTACGGAATTGGTGCAGCGCTGCAGCTTGCGATGCCAAATGGTGAGGAACATCCTATTGCATATGCTCCCGTACCTTATCTCCCGCTGAAAAGAAGTATTCACAGATTGAGAAAGAAGCATTGAGCGTCATTTATGGAGTTAAGGAATTTCATCAATATCTGTGGGGAAGATCATTTAATTTGATGACTGATCACAGACCTTTAGTGACTCTGTTTGGGGAACATAAGCACTTCCCAATGATGGCTGCGGCTCGCATTCAGCGGTGGGCTATCATCTTGTCAGCCTATGACTATGGCATTTGTTATCGTAAGGCAGAAAATCATGGGAATGCTGATGGCTTGTCAAGAATTCCCTTGCCCGAATTTACGGATGTGGGCACAGAAGCCATTTCAGCACATATTAACTTTTTTCTGATTAATCATCTACAAGAGGCTCCTCTTAATGCATCACAGATTGCCAGAGCGACTAGAACAGACCAAAAGCTTTCTAAAGTTCACCAGTATGTAATGGAAGGTTGGCCAAGTAAGGTGTCAGAGGATTTGAAAGTGTTTCATGCTAAAAGAGATGAAATGTCAGTGGAACAGGGGTGTGTGTTATGGGGCACACGAGTGATTGTTCCATTCAAATTTCAGAAGTCAGTGTTGCATGAAATTCATTCAGGCCACCTTGGCATTGTTAAAATGAAAGCTCCGGCTTGTAAATATGTGTGGTGGCCAAAAATTGATATGGATGTAGAGAGAAGTTGTAAAGAGTGTGGAATCTGTCAACAAGAACAACGAATGCCGAATAAAGTCCCTCTTCATCCATGGGAATTTCCGGGTGAGTGCTGGAGACAATTGCATATAGATTTTGTTGGTCCTTTCCTGAACAATATGCTCATGATCATAGTGGATGCTTATTCCAAATGGTTAGAGGTATTTTGTATGTCACAAATTACCTCTCAAGCTACAATTACCAGACTGAAGAGATTGTTTTCTGCATATGGATTGCCTGAACAAATAGTGACTGACAATGCAACTACTTTTACTTCTGATGAATTTCAAAGATTTGTGAAGCAGAATGGCATTTTGCATACTACTGGTGCACCCAGACATCCAGCCACAAATGGGTTGGCTGAGAGATATGTCCAGACATTTAAGGTGTGCATGAAAAAACTGAAGAATGAACAAATGTGCCTTGATGATAAAATATCTTTATTTCTATTACGCTATCGTACCACCCCAAATTGTACCACAGGTCAATCACCGTCTGACCTATTCCTGAAGAGACATGTCCGCATCAGATTGGATTTCCTAAAACCAAACATTCATGAAACTGTTCGCAGGAAACAATATTTGCAAAAAAATCTGCATGATTATCAGGCACGAGAAAGATTCTTTGCTTTGGATGAATCTGTTTTCTAGCGCAATACAGTGGGTGGAGATCCAAAGTGGTTACCTGGAGTGGTTGTGCAGCAGACTGGACCTGTGTCTTACAAGGTGCGTGATCCATTATCGACCACTGTGTATCGACAACATGGTGATCAACTGAGACCACGTCATTTCTCTTCAGAGACTGATGGTGAACAACTGAGGTCACGTAGCTCAGTGGAGACTCAAAAGCTTGAAAAAGAGATGATTGAAACTAGCAGCCCAGATTTGGAGTTGGCTGAATCATCAACCTCTGTATGTGAGCCTGAACTACCAGTTGAACCACCTGAATCAGTGGGTCTGCGACGTTCTAAACAGACTATTAAATTACCACCACGTTTTAGAGACTGAATAGAAATTAATTAATGTATGGTGTTATGTGGTGTTAACTTTAATGGGGGAGGTGATGTGGTGTATTGGGATAATGTGTGTTTGTAATTACATGATGTCTGGCATCTCATTGGTTTCCGAGTTTGGGAGCCAGTATTTAAGCCATGTGATGTGTTGCAGTGATGACGCATGTATTTACCTGAGTAAAGTGTGCTTGATAGCATTTGCTGGTGGTTTGCCTCATTCCTGAACAATATGTGACTGCTGACAAAAAGTTTAAAACTTACCATTCAGACACATGTTGTTCCATCCGTACTTGCAGAACTTGTCCGGGTGCCTCTTCTTGCTCTGGGTCTGACTCTGGCTCATATATATAGGCCTGGTTTCACAGACAGGGGTTAGACTAAGCCAGGATTAGGCCATAGTTCAATTAAGACTTTTAAGTATTTTTTTATAAACATGCTTAGAAAAAAACATTCCTGGTGTGCATTTTGAGACAAAACAAAGGCACTAATATATTTTAAGATCAGTCAGTGCGAGTTTATTTCAGTTGAAACAGTTAAGACTTATATTTTAGTCTAGGACTAGGCTTAAGCCTTGTCTGTGAAACTGGGGGATAGAGTTGCACTGCTCTGTCTCCTCCAGCAGGCATTTCTTGCTCAGAATTCACGCTCAATGGTTGCCATGGTAGTTTGGAAAAGCAGCAGGTGGTAACGTAAAGGCCCTGCCCTCTACTGGAAAGGGGACGGGGAGCAACAGCTCATTTGCATTTAAGGGGCGCACAAAAACAGCGTGTTTTTGCTCACACCCTAATAGGGGCGAATTTGACAAGCTATAATAAATTATCTGTGGGGTATTTTGAGCTGAAACTTCACAGACACATTCTGTGGACACCAGAGATTAATATTACATATTGTGAAAAGGGGCATAATATGTCTCCTTTAAATGTCAAAATAATGTGATAGAATATGTCAATCAAGGTTGATAAGAGCCATTTTAACTCCTTAAAACAAAATAATACCGACAAAATAATATAAATAGCCTATAACGTTAGATAAATTTCCCATGGATCAAATCATGGCAAATACATTAGAATATAATTAGAATTTGAATTACCAAATATAATTAAAATATGCAAGAAGACACTGTCAAAACGGCAATCAAGAAATAAACCGATACCCTAGAAAAAAAAACACTTGCATTTTCAATGTCAACAGTCAGAATTTAAATGCAAAAAAGTGCCCAGTATAAGTGATCGGAAAAAGCAACGTTATCAGGTATTTCACACTCGTTTATGCACACGTCAAAACTGTGTCATTTGTTGATACATAGGCTACTGTATGATAAAAAAAAAAGTAAATAATGAACAACAACAATAATGTGCTTACCTTCGTCGCTCTATAATTTCACACAGAACTAGAGGAAGTCTTTCGTCAGTACACCAGCATCTGATCCTTCTGAAGAAATCAGGAACAGCCAGCCATGTAAGAAGAGGCCCAAGGACAATCAGGCTCTTCTGGTTTTAATGAAAGAAAAGGTAGATATGGAAGAGAAGAGGAGAGAAAGGGCAACAACAGCATGAGCAGAGCAATATCTGTCTCTGTTTTTTCGAAAATTATTTGTCAATAAAATAAACATTGATCTGTTTGAAATTGAAGCCAGACAGTTTATTCTTGAAAGTAACAGTGTGTTGTATATTTGTACAACAAAACACAAAAAATTGCAAAGTTTATCTATCTATCTATCTATGATATAGCATCTAATGTTTTAATTACTGTCAAACTTATAGTGAACATGACTCTGGAGAGGTTTACTGATTATATGTAGTAATTTTCACCCATACATGTAGGCAGTTCACCAGGAAATGAAAGATGAGCAGCAACTCAGTATTCAGACATTGTTCTGTGGCATAGGTCTCTAACACATTGTTGTCATCCATGTCATCCTCGCTGTCATCTGGGCCCAGGCCTTCTTCCTCCTCCTCCTCCTCCTTCTCCAGGATATCACCTCTAGCCACACAAATGTTGTGCAGGATGCAAAAGGTGCCAATGATCTTTGGGGTGAACAGCCTGCTCTCCAGGGCACTCAAGAAATGTTTTCAGCATTTCACTCAATAATGAACCAGGCTTCAACTTGCCCTGTTAATCAAAATTCATGTTAAAAATGTATGGTTTATTTCAAAGTCAGAGGAGTGCGAACTTAATGTGTCTCCCGTGTGTGTGTCTAAGGCTGGCCGCACACTAGACGATTTTCAAATCTTAAACTTTTTTAAAACTATGGGAGACCTCACACATGAAGACAGTGCAACCGATTTTTAGCCTTATAATCCTCCGAACGTGCACACTAGATGATTCGACCAGACTGCGAGCCCGGCCAGCCGCACATTAGATGATTTAAAGGCTGATTTTAAGCCCGATTTGCACTGCTGAACGATGTGAAATCGTTCCTACAATCGACAAATGTGTGGTGATTTTAAGCCCGATTTGCACCGCCAAATGATCGAGGGTGTGGCCTGATTCGCCAATGGCCGCTGTCGTTCTTGTCGCTGGAAATCTCCAGCTCTCCATTGAAATGAATGGGATGGTGTCGCTTTGTCATTGCATGTCGCTTGTAGTGTGAACGTGGGTTCAGTCAGATTGCGCAGTCAAGCGCAGTTCCTCTCCACCGACTGTGCTGATCAAAAGCATGATGGGAAACGACTGACTGACGACACAGCATAATGCTCATTGGTTCAGACAACCGTGATGTTGCGTTCTCTTCTAAAATGTTTTATTTTTTTATCTGATTTCATGTGATTATATATTTAAATTATGCATGAATATTCCCAAACACTATGACAGTGCGATCTCTGTGTGAGATATGTGATTGTCATATTTCTATAAAAATCTAAAATATATGTTTGTATTAAACTAAAAATGGATGATAAATACGCCTTTCATATGGAATTAAATAGCATGCACTTTGAGTATGTTGTTCATCATATTTATTTTCATATAAAGCAACAGAATTGAAATTATATCATGTTTATCAGCAGCACAGCATATGAGTGAGAGTAATGCGATAACTGCCTTTGATCTCGTAGGTATCTGTTCCACTTCAAGAGGTCAACTGTCTGTCTTGACTGCACTTATTTCACTCCTCCCCTCACTGCAGCCGCCTACTCTCGCCTACATTTCAGGTGAGGCTAGACGCATCTCAAACAAGCATTTTATTTTTCACTGTGAAACAGAACGCACACCAGGAGAGCCAGCTGACAACGTTAATTGTTCTCTATTTGTTTTTCTTCTCAAGTCACGTTTGATCTTGCAAGTTTCCGTGAGATCACGTGTCACTGTGAAATAGTTCCTACAATCATCAAGTGTGTGGTCTTGTGGTTATAAGGTTATAAGATTATAAGGCTAAAAATCAGTTGAACTGTCTTCATGTCTGTGGTCTCTCATGGTTTTAAAATCGTTTAACCTGTTAGCCAGCACCCCCCATTTTGGGCCTCACAGTTGAAAATGACCTACCTAAATTAAAATAGTTAAAGTTCCTGACAACAGTGCGCTACACACACAATTTAGGTATCTTTGGAAAGAAGACACTCTAGGCTTTACTATCCATCATCCAGAGTTGATAATGCTCAAAAAGATAAAAGTTATAGACACTGACGTGCCTTGAAAAATGTTTTTCCACACTGAATGTTTTTTTAATTTCATATACAAATACATGAAATAAGTCCTGGAGCAATCCAGAAAAGTAATGGTTTGAAAGTCACGTGTCTCATGAGTTTATATTTCAAATTTGAAGAAGATACCATGAAAAATGAGATTTCTGCAATCATTTTTCTGAGAATATTTCTAGTCCATCCACCCCCCCTCAACCACTCAAAGGTACTGTACGTGGCTTTCCTCATAACTCTGGGTCTGAAAGGGGTCGTGTTGAACTATCTGACAATGCACAAGGTCCAAAGTCAATGGCCAAAGACTTGCTTTGCTTTTACTGCCAGCAGCCGGGCCACAAAGCAGCTGTGTGTCCCGCTCGCAAAGCGAAACTTACGG
>JAFVLL020025083.1:0-21422 GCA_021397915.2 Tor tambroides | reverse complement strand
TTAGCTACATTTAAATAAACAAATTTAGTTGACTAACTTTCAACATTTTTTATTTAAATGTAGCTAAAATAAATTGTTTGCAACCACTTAAAAAAATATTATTTTCAGTGTACATAAATTTTTCATATTAAGCCTACATTTTTTTTTTTAATATAATAACTTTTACATATGGCGAAATATATATTTTTAGCATCTTTCCTAAAAAGATTCAAAACCCGCGGCCGTTTTCTCGTCAGTCACGTGACGTCACCCGTCCAATCACAGCTGAGCTTCATTCAAACTCAAACAGTCAGGAAGAAAAGGTAAGCATTTCAAGCTTCTTTATTCCTATTTAAAGCACTTTTGAACGTTTATGATTTATTTTCGTATCTTATTATTTTAACCAGCTCAGCAACGCTAATGCAAAGAGGAACTAACACGCCATTACATCAAAGTTATCAACGGCAAGTGTTAAATATGAAGCGTTTTACACCACAGTTTGTCAGTGGGAAAATAAAACATATATTTGTTTGTGATTTTCTTTCTCAGTCGGACACAGACAAACAAGTCCGGTGATTTTTGTCTTTTAAACCAGGAAGACTGACAGATCTAACCGACACTCGCGCCAAACTAAAGCAGGTAAGACAAACCCACCCATTCACTATATTACAGTAGTTTTAAACTTTGTGTTAATCGTTATTTATGATCCGCTTCGTCAGTTTGATCTAGCATATCCATGTGATGCTAATTAAGTTTACTAATGCAGCCGAAGCCCCGGTAAACAAAGCGGCTAGAGGAGCATTTATGATGGCTGTTTTGCTAACGTTATTTACTATTTCAGACTGATATTTGCTCATCACGTTTTTTAATTTAATAAACTCATACTTGCATATGTTTTTGAAACCAGTGTTTTCAGAGCAAAGGCAGCGTGGAGTGCTGGGATGTCAAAGTCAACAAGATGGCTGCAATACTACGAGCCTAAAGTGAAGTAAGTAGAATTCACATTGATTTAATTGATGGTTTTAGTGTTGTGCGAGATGTAAACCATCACTTTCTGAAAGTTTTTTTTTTTTTTTTTAAAGTATATTGCTTCATTTTTGGATGAATTGCTATTCTTGTAAATGTAGCAGCACAAATGGGTCTTCTGAAGCAGTACAATATTTTAGACTGAGATTTAAATCATTGATCAGCTCATGCAGACACAGCCCAGACAAACACTGCTTCTTCACACCACATGAAGGACATCATGAGATCCACGGATCAAGGATGTAATGTAGTGTGCCACTATTTTTGATTCAGACTGTATTGGCAGAATGAAAAACATATTAAATTTCAGTTTGCCTTTGATTCAGAGTCATTATGCTTCACAAGAATAGAGTTGGGTCTTGAAAGTTCTAGTTCTAGTAGGCTTTCTTAATATGGATTACAAAAAAGGTCTTGTGTGTTATATTTCTACTTGCACTTATCTTAAAGTTGCTTTGGGTTTGTATAAAGGTGTGTTGATTTATTATTTATATTTATTTGGTTGTTTTATTAATGAAAAACCCAATTCAATTCAAGCTCAAGAACATTCAGCTGATACACCCCTGAAAGTTTTTCCCAATTAAATCCAGTTGACCGACAGCTCTGAAAGACATGTTGTGAAAATTACTACAAGTTTTTGAAAAGTACTACAAGGTTTTAAATGGGCACACGCCCTACTGAATAAACACTACTCTGATCCTTCACAACTTTACTTTCAATTATGAAAATTTAAATGTCTTTCCACACAAGTCTTAATTTTCTGATTTGTTGTGACACATACTAACACACTTTTTTTAATGCATTTAGAAAAGGCAGCAGTAGAAGGCAGCAGTCCCCATCATTGCTGTTGAGGAGGAAGAGGAAATGTCTCGAGGAACCCACTGGATGTTTTGATTGTCTTTGAAGACGAAGAGATGATGTCAACCAAGTCTAGTGTCAGTGCACTGCTGCTGTTTTTTACACTTTATGCCCTTATTTAGAGTACACTAACTTCTCAAAGCAGCTTTACAGAACAGGCATGTGTCTACATTACAATTTAGCCTGATCTGTTCTATAAATACTATACTTTTCAACTTGAGTAGTGTTGTATCTCGTGATTTATAGTGATGCTACATGGGTGTACTCACTTCTGTTGTATACTGTATGTTTGACTAATTCACTGGAAGCAATATTGATGTGACATACTGATACAATTCCTCACTGCTAATCATGATGTTCATTCTATTAAGTAGTATGGGTTTAATACAGGATATTTACAGTCTGATGTAGTAAAAAGAAAAAGTTGTATGAACATGCCCTCTGACCTTACCTCTTTTACTTTAACAAATGCTGTTCTTGTGGAGTTTCCACACACAACTACATCTGATGTGTGAGCGGCCATCAGGCGCAGATGTAACAAAGAGCAATTCTTTATAGAATTCCAAGATTTTTGGGACATGTATAATTTAAAAAAAAAAAATTATGTTTGTTTCTTTCGGCGTTCTTTATATTTAAAAACATGGTTGGTGCATTTTATGTTTTGCAATGCTAAAACCATTTGAGGTTTAAATAAACACTGTTTGAATTGTTAATAATCTGTCTCTGTCTGTCATTGAATTTATGTATTTATTGTTATGACCTTAAAAAGTGGATTCAGCATTGGGGGGAAAATTAGTATATTTTTACTCAAAAATAATACATTTATAGTATATTGCTTGTGTGTTTCAAAGACACTCATAATTAATTTGTAATGTACTCGTAATACAAAAAAATACACTTTAATATCACTAATCAAGCATGAAAATAGACATGTACTTAAAGTGTACTAAGTATACTTGAAATTGTCTCAATTTAGCATCAAAAAGTACACTAAATACACTTAAAGTTATACTTTAGTATAATTTAATTACAACTAAAATACACTTAGTACAAAAAAAGTTGTTCCAAAATAGCACACTTCAAGTTAACTAATCATTAACACACTTGAAGTATACTGACAATTAGTCTGGCTGCAAGTATACTTAGTATACTTTTTTTCACTAGGGTAGTAATTCTGCTTCTTTTGCCAACCGAGCTGGCAGAGATATGCTATCAGGCACTCTGTGCAGCAGAGACACCAACACACACACGATAAACAGGGACAAAAAGAAATGCTACTTTCCCCAGGAACGAAAAAAACAAAGGTGGAAAGGTGAAACAGACACTTTGATCCAAAGAGGAGTTCTGGTTCCACTCCAGCGCCCCCTGGACAGTGAACAGCTATGAAGCCCATGTATGATTTAGGACACCATCTAGACAAAGAAACCACCCTTTTTATAAAAAAGATATACACATTAGAAGCTTTATCACATACTTTAATAATAAAAATGTCATATTTGTAATACAATGTCCTTGCATAAAAGTTTGTTGGAGAAACATCTTGTCGTTTAAGGGATTGTATTACTGAACACAGGAGTTCAATAAAAAGAGGCGATACAACTAAACCAGCTGCAAAACTCTTTAAAGAATGCAATCATCCTGAGTCTTCCTATCTGTTTTTGGTATTGAACCTATAAAAATTCCAGTAAGAGGAGGTGATACTGATCCAATCAGGAAAAGAAGAGAGGCTTTTCCTAATTGGATTACCAATCCCAAACTTTTGAATGGTAGTGTATTCAAGTAAAGTCCTAAAATAATTGAAGTGAATTTCTTGAGTTGTACTTATGGGTGGAATATCAATGAAAGCTTTTTTGCTTTCATCAGCACTGACTGTTTTTCTGCCAGTTTTTTGTTGGGTGGAGGTGGAAGCAAAACAGGTAACAGCTTTAGTGCAAGATTTCCCTTTGCATCAGTAGGAAAATAATTTTTCATTTATTAACACTACTAAAAACAGTAGCTGAGCCGTCACTGAGTAATAGCTAACATAGAATATAGGCCCAGAGTTACTAAACAGGGCAAATAAGCATGAGACCACAATCCCATAAAAACACAGACTGATGTGTAAAGTTCTGCTGTTGATCTACAGACAATGTGCAAGTTCAAGAACACAGACACATTTCCATAATGACCAACATAAGCTACCAAGAGCAGCAGAAATGAAAAACATAGCAACTATCGCCAAGCACAAACATGGCTTAAGATTAATAAATGCCTACAAATGCATATGCAATAATGTGAGCCGCAAAGCAATGTTCCCGCTTTTACATCCCTAATGTGGCACTGCGAGTCTTCAATAAATCCTGACAGCAGTTTTTTAAACACCAAAAGACGGTTTGTGCTGGGAAGAGCTGTTAGTAAATCTGGCCCTTAAGCTTTTGTTCTCATTTCGCAAGCTTTAAGATCCTGTCAGCATACCAAGGAAGCCATTTTAAAACAGTTTTGGTGCTGCATCCTGATGTAAAATGAGAAAGTCCTGTGCAATCTAAAAATAAAAATAACGAAGTTATTCACAAAAAGCCATGTTTGGCCTCAAAGTGCATTGACCAAAACTGCACCAAGGCTGCAGCTTCTGAACTGCTGCTGGGTAATGCAGCATGAAGCGGTGTCTTGGCCACAAATGGAGAAACAATAGACTCCCACCGGTATCAGGTCACCAATCATGGTAGGCAGTAACCTAAGTACCACATCTGAGCTGCAGATCGGTTGATAGACTTGTCCGGGTTTCTGGGTCAGTTTTGCTTATTATTAGATAAGGGTTGATGCTCTTATCATAAAACCCATGATTGTTTTGAGTAGGATGTTTGTGTTCAATTAATGAATTCAAGACCAGTTTCCCTTCACATGGCCCCACACCTTCTAGAATATCATGCATGATGTCTTCTGCCACATTTTGAGTTACCTGATAAGATAAGTTGTTCAGCATGCAGTCTCTTTTTAATCCTGTCTCAGTGGGGTTTCCCAGGACTGTAGAACTTCTCAAGACTGTAGATGTCACGCAGTAGCGTTAGATCTTCTGATGTCTGAGCCCACAAGACATCTCTCTGTGCTTTGCACCATCTGCAGACATCATTTCCAGAGAAGCTTTCAGAATGGCATTTTCACCCAAATTATCCCCCAAGACTAGGACAACGCAAACTTAACACTTAAAGGTGGGCTATGTCATTTTTCCAAAAATCCTTTCGAAAACTGAGTCGGGGCCGTGTACCAAAACAAACGTGTAGCCAATCAGCAGTAAGGGGCGTGTCTGCTCGTGATGTGGAGGAGAGAGCGTTCAGTGAACAGCCGAGCCGAGCGACAGAAAGATAGAGATGGTGGATAAAAAACAAAAAGAGGAAAACGTCTGCGGAACGATAAGGCAAGAAGTAGGACCCGTGTAAATATCAGATCAGCTTTCCAGCGCTGGAGAGAACTCAAGGAGCGGAAGGCCTGCGAACGGACGCCGAGGTTGCTTTGTTTCTTCTCTATAGGTGAGTAACACCGTGTCTACACAGGACAACAGCTAAAGCCTGCCTACACTGGACGCAATAAAGCAACAGTTGAAAATCATTTGAAATTTGTGTCAGCACGTCATAAATAGAACACAGCAGCAGTTTTCTGTCATGTCGCGCCACGCAACATCCAGTGTAGACAGCATCACTGATTATAATGACTTCTACAGTATGTTGTCGTGCCGCACGCGTCCGGTGTTGGTTTGGCTTTGTTTCACAGAACTAATCGTTGCCTGGGCTGCGTAGGCTACTTATGTGTGGGGCGGATCCATAGACATATATAGAGAGTAGACGCAGCATCGACCGATACTCCCTACTGGGGCTGACGAGACGTGGGGCCGCCATCTTGGACCGGTCACCCGCTCCACTCAGTGTAATCTGTTTGGCCGGTGTAATGAGCTGTCAACGCATTTAATTAATCATACCTCACGGAATACCGAACTGATTTTCACGCGGTTTTTTTTGCTGCAATGATCATAAATGTAGCTGTGATACATGACACATGGTTTGGCGTATTTTAATATTGATAGTGAGCTTAACAGTAATATAATGAATATCTCCGTTCCTGTGATAGTATTGGGTCTTTTAAGAGGGTCTAAAGACTTACAACATGGACTTAGTTCATTAAGCACTTCTAATGCGTTATGGTTTGTATAGTTTTATTCTATTTTCATTTGGCTGTTTATTAATTTTGACATTGTTGTTCATTACTGATATTCTCCTTAATGCCAGTCTTCACCATGCTGTTTATTGATAAATTTTGTGAATTGACATTGTTTATTATTGCTGTTTTCCCCTCATTTTCATTGTTTATTTCATTATGCTATTGACTGAATTTCACGTTGTTCATTTTGCTATTCTCCTTATTAGCTATAATCAGCCAACATCTCAGATGCTGTTCCTATTAAATTTAAGTATTATATTGTTTTGTATTTATGTCACTTTGGACAAAACCTGTCATAACCATATGAGGTGTAGGCTGTATTAAATTTTGCAAATCACACACTATAAATATGATAGAGAAGCAGAAACAGATAGTGACGGTAAAGGTATTTTAATAAGTTGAAGAAACACTATATGAATATTACATTAGAGTCTACTTGGAGTATTTCATTCTCTCTCGCTCACACACACACACACACACACACACACACTAAAAACCCTGAAAAAGGACTGTTTTGCAGAGCTTTTTTCTCGTGCTCCCTTTCTGAAGTTCAAGAGAGGTGAGCTTGGCAATGTGGTGCAGCCTTATCTTGAGAAACACAGACACAACCAATGACAACAGGTCGAAATGATGGTTGTCAATCCCAAACTGTGTGTCCTCAATGTGTTCCCCAAGTAGAAAAACATCCTCTGTTCCAATCTCCTCCCGGACGATGTGTGTGACTGTCGACACCTTCGGAGCTTGATTTGTTGAAGATTGGCGGATCACCCTCTCTGCAGCTCTCAGCACCTTATAATAATAATAATAATAATAATAAAAATAATACATTATATTTATAATTATATAGCGCTTTACACAGTGCTCAAAGACACTTTATAGAACAGAGGAAATAAGAACAAATAAACCTTAATATACAAAGATGAAAAAAACAAGAATAAAATCAAACCTTCACTGTGCCTTGTGATGGAATCACTAGGCCGCCGTTATTTTTCAGGGTTAGAAGGTGGTAGCTCTTGTCAAATGAAGATGGTACAGCATCACTGACCAAGCTTACACGACACACATCACAGGACAGCTTTCGTAGAACCTGCCGGACTACAAACCCTGCTATGTAGACCAGAGCATTTTCCACCAGACCACCAAACCGAGTGGGGAGATAACTGTGGTCACACACAAGGGCTGAAATGTTGGTGAATGGAGATGGGTGCTCTTCAGCAGTTTCAGCAGAGGACATCTCCACAGCAGACAGGGACACAGTGCTATCTTGGGCAGCCACATTGCCTGTCTCACCAGGTGAGACACCACACCGAACCATCAGACGGCGGAAGATGGCCTGGAACTGGCGTGCCGATGGATTGTTATTCCAACCGCCTTGTATGGAAAACAGGCACACAATACATACATTACTCACAAGATATAACAAAGATATTCATTAAGTATATTTTCAGAATGTATTGTAATTAAAAGAACACCAACCCTACCTGATGCTCTGATTGAATTAAATAGGAGCTCCAAGTGATCCTGGCTGAACCTGTATGTGAGCACATACCGCTGAACTTGGAGCAGTTCAGGAATCATCCGCATCAATGTGTCGATATTGATGACAAATCCAATGACCGACAAGTACCTGCAAAAAAAAAAAAAAAAGTTTTATTACTCTGATCATCAGTAACGTGTAATCACCCATTCTTGAGTGTTACATTGCCTATTACAGGGGTGCAAACTCACAGAAAATGAAAATGATAAACAGCTACCAGGGCTGATACATAATTAGTTTGCATCCCTGTTTTTAGGAATGGGATCAGTTTCTTGTTTAACTTATACAGTATACTTGTAGACAATAGAACAATGGAACAATAACTTGGAACATTGTAATTGCAATACATACCATGTAGAAACATCTAGGACCTGAAACACACTGAATACAAGACAATTCCAACAGAAACAAAACTGCATATTGAAAAACATTTAAACAAGAGAACATCATTTCAACATACATATCATCTTTCTTACTCCTGCATAAAGCTGATGTGTAATACATACCATTTGGGGGGCAGTCGTGGCCTACTGGTTAGGGCTTCGGGCTTGTAACCGGAGGGTTGCCGGTTCGATCCCCGACCAGTGGGAACGGCTGAAGTGCCCTTGAGCAAGGCACCTAACCCCTCACTGCTCCCCGAGAGGCAGCTCACTGCTCCGGGTTAGTGTGTGCTTCACCTCACTGTGTGCTCTGTGTGTTCACTAATTCACAGATGGGATAAATGCAGAGACCAATCTCCTTGTATAAGCAAGTATACTTGGCCGAGAGACCTGAAACATTTAAAACATTTAGAAGCATCTAGGACCTGAAAAACACACTGAATACAAGACAATTCAGACATAAACAAAACTGAAGCAGTTAGGAGCATCTTAGGAACTCGATGCATAACGGAACAACGGAGCATCTTAGGAACGTGATGCATAACGGAACAACGGAGCATCTCAGGAACGTGATGCATAACGGAACAACAGAGCATCTTAGGAACGTGATGCATAAGGCAATCGTTGAACTCATGTCATGAACTTAACAAGCACTATTTTAATAAACCTCTTAGATCGGTGAAGGGGTGTTCCTTCTTTTGTCACCAAAGTCAGCAAGTACTCCCTGGCTCTTGATAAAAACGCTTTCCTCTCCATCCAATTCAAAGCACCCAAGGGAGCTTTGAATCCTTTGGCACGAGGATTGCGTCCATTCATTACATCAAACAGCCTGTCAATAATCTATGAAGAAATATCACCATCTAAAATCACTATCATTACAGGGTTTCAATAGGTATCAGATAGTTGAAATCAATGCTCTATTCAAAATATACAGAGATCACAGTACATATTTCCAAACTGTATGCTCAATAAGTAAACATGCAAGTATTAGTATTTGCTTGACTTCCTTCTCTCCACAAAGAGTGTCTACACTCGATGAATTATTTAAGCTTATGTACATGTATGTGGTTCTATAATCGCTAATTGTATTACCTCAATGAATTCTGCCGTTGCCTCACAGTCTTTAAACTGAGAGTATCCAAGATCCCGCATTGTGCGGAGAGCCACTGACACAGAGCGACTCAGTGTTTGTGCAGCCAGGGACACCCTCATCTTGTGGTTCTCAAAGTAGACATGTTTATCTGTAATTTTGTTGGCAGCATGCAGTCCGTCTTTTTTTTGCACATCATTGAGATGATTGATGTACCTCCAATTGATCTGTCCGGTGGTCGTTGCAATTGGACTGTAGGCCTGCAGAGTTAGAATCAGTCACTGGTCAAACAAGTACATCAGGCAAAATGTTGATCATGTCCAGCCATAACTGTGCAAATGTATACACAACAATATTTAGATATAACTTTTAGCAGCAGAGGCATAACTTGTACAAATAGGTCTACAACGATCATCATTTACCTGCAACATATTACGTGCCAACTTAAGCATATGGCAAGCGTCCATCATTACAAATACTTTCTCGCCAGTCACCGGATGTGAGAAACTGGTTTGAAGCGGCTCTCGTGGGTCTCCCTTCAGGTCACACCCAAGTTGGTTGCACATGCTGACATTGGAGGCATGCCCATCCATTGTTACGCATACCACCCGAATGCCCCGTGCATGCAGCTCCTCCAAAGCATGACTGAGAAGGACCCTTTGCGTTTCTGGAGAGAGAGACTTGGTCAGGAAGTAAGCAATGGGAGCCTTCCAATGTCCTTGTAGGCCAACCACCATGAACACAAGAGCCTCAGTAGCAACATCAGTCTCATTGCTTCCATCACCCATGTCTACAAAACCAGACATTGACTGGGTATGTGGATTGTATTGCACTTGTTTTCTGATGGACATGGCATCCAACATAAGTGTAACACGTCCATATTTAGCCTGGTCTCCCTGACATTTTCTCTCTAGCATGTCTAGCATCATCATGTTCAGACCAGGCTTGGCATCCACCGAACGCAGCCACCTGTACAAAAATTGAGAAGAAGCTATTTAACTTGTTTACATCAGTAATTTCCACAAATTCAATCAGATTCTTTTGTCCTTGTTTATGTACTGTGGCAGACTAATAGGAGAAAATGTTGAATTTCTCTTAGGTATCTGTACGCCTTTGGACCGTGTAAATGGAGTGTGAGCGCGAACTCTCTGTACTCCTTTGTGTACTCATGGCCCTGCTTTGCCATGAGGTCTAGCTGAAGATCTGAAATGTTATGATTTAAAATGAGTAAGTCCCCTTGCAGACATGGGACCAAGTTCTACCCCAAAGGTAAGTATTTTCAAAGGTAAGTATTTTCAAAGGTCAAAAAGGTAAGTATTATCAAAGGTAAGTATTTTCAATGGTCAAAGGTAAGTATTTTCAATGGTCAAAGGTAAGTATTTTCAAAGGTCAAAGCTCAGGTAAGTTAAGTAAGGTAAGTTCTATAGACTAAGAAGTTTAATAAAGAGAGCAAGAATAACATGTACATGAATTTCAAAGTGCTAATTTTATCTTACCGGAGTAGAATTCAAGCTTCTCTTTGAGCTCTTCATTAATGAGGTTATTTTTCTTCAAATCCCCCAAAAGACTATTCACTGTAGTCTTAGCTCTCTTTTCTCTGGCCATGGCATTCTTCTTCTCCTGCTCCAGACTTTCCACTCTTGCCAAGGCTTCATTGAGTCTGGTCTTAAGAGCGGTAGGAGAAGCAGGCAAGGCATAGCCATGATCCTAGTAGAAAGAGGGATGAACATAGTTTGAGTAATGTTTCACTTCACAAACATCACTTTGACACCACTAGTTTATGGCCCACATTCTTTCTTATAGTCATCACCTGTCAAAGCCACTGTGTGCTGAGTGTGTTTCACTAATTCACGGATTGTGATGCAGAGACCAAATTTCCCTCACGGGATCAAAAGAGTAAGCTTATACATACTTATACTTATGATATGATACTTATGATATTCCTGAATTTCTCTTTGGGGATCAATAAAGTATCTATCTATCTATCTGATGTTTAAAGTAGAAATATTCACATCATTAGGCTGAGGTTGTTGGTGTGAGGTTGCCATTTCTTGGTAATCCTGAGAGGCCATGGACAGGCTTTCTTTAGCTCTTCTGGAGGTAGATGTAGTCCTGCCAGTTTCCAACTGAAATGAAAAAGCATAATACATAATACAACATAAAGGGATAAGTGTCTCACCCTGCCCTGTGATTGATAATAGAATATTTACATTTATGAATGCTAACAGCCTTATGATGATGCACCTACTCTTTGGAGGTGAACCGGGAAGCTGAAGACTGATGGAATAACACCATCTTTGAGTCGGACAATCTGACCTGTCCTATCAAAATCGTCCTGCTTAAAATGTTGACTGCAAAGCACTGATGAAGCACTTGCAGTGAATCCTTCTCTTCTCAAAGCCACTTCCCACTTCTTCCTCACATCATTGTCCTTGGGAAACCTTCAAAATGAAAATGGAAGATTTGATAGTCTACACATAAACATTTCACAAAGGAGGTCAAGCTTATTTTCTTCCTTCACATTTCTTAGAACCTCTCTTCAACAAAACTCCTATTTTGATGCATATCTGTTGATAATGAACCAAAGTTGCTGAAATTGTGAATAAGCTTGTTTGCCATTTGACCATTATTTGTCAAGATATGCTCATGCGTTTTGTAAAAAAATGCCCTATGGAAACTCCCCATAGGACTTTTGGTTATCCAAAATGCATACTGACAATCAAATGCTTACTGCATATGAACCCTTTTGTGTAGAAGCACAAGGAGGAGGGCATTTTTGATTAAATTTGACATAGTAAGATTAATCTGACAATATAATGCACTATACAGATTGTACATTGAAAAACATAGCATATACCAATATGGTGCATACAACTGATTTAGAATGTTTGGGGTGGATAACTGTCCCGCCGGCGGGATAGTGAAGACGAATTAAAATCCGCTGGCCAATGTTTATACCAGTAATATTTGTTGTATTTCTACAATAACATTCTTGTGTCAGTTGTAATCTAAGTCAGTGTTACGGAATATGACTTATCAAGTCTCACTTCATAGCCGGGTGAACAGTAAACATAGCATTGTTAACTGGCATTAGCTTAGCATCGTTTCATTAGATTGGTAACATCAAAGATCCTTGCTCCTTCTCAACTCTCTGGTAATATTTTATTCACAAAATACAACCAATAGTACGGTAATGTTAAATCACCCACTTGTAGTAATCCCCGAGCCCACTGCTTCCGATGGTCCGCCGATTGGAGCAGGAATATCCTACAGTGTTCAGGCATGTTCTCTCACTTCTGCTGCTGCTGTAACGATATGATAATTCCAGAGTATGCCTGGTCCAAGATGGCGGCCGCATTTCTCGTTTCCAGCAGCCAATGCGGCGTCTATCTCTATATATGTCTATGGGGCGGATCTATCAAAATAGGGGCGAGACTCTTTTGGGGTAGGGGCGTGTTTGTTTTGGTGATTTCAAATGTCAACATTGGCTACCAGAAATCGCTTACCCCATCTTTAAGTTTGAAGTGTTCAGAATCAATCTCAAGAGGCCTTCAAGTTTTTCAGCAATTGAGCTTAACAGTCGTTTTTGTAGACTGCTAAAAGACCTCAAATAACACACAAATTACCGTGTGAAACAAAAAAGACGAAGCTTCCTGATGTTGGGGGATGACCCTGTTTATGGATCTGGATCTCGGATATTTTTACCCTAATACAAACTGAATGACCCAAACACACTAAAACACGCAAGACGAACTGACGGTGTTACAGGAATGTATAAACAACTGTATAAGGATCAGCTTGTCAAAGTTACATTCAAGTTAAACCAGTTTGGAAAAGTCCTAAGACAGAGGTGTCAGACTCAGTTCCTGGAGGTTCACTGCCCTTCAGAGTTTAGCTCCAGATCTAATGAAACTCACCTGAACCAGCTAATACAGGTCTTCAGGAAAACCTGAAAACTACAGGTCTGTGTTACAGCAGGGCTGGAGCTAAACTCTGCAGCTGAGTTTGACCTCACTCACACACAGGCAAACCTGACTTATTCTGTACAGGACTCCAATTGTTGAAAAAAATGACAAGAAGCATCCCCACTGTAAAACCACCATCCCCCTTTACCATCCACTTTAGATTAATAATGCTGTGTTTTATGTAAAACCAAACTAACTAACTAACGGAGATTGGCCGTTCAGAACTCAATAGGAGCTGTGCTCAAGCTCAGACAAGTTTTCCTCATTCTTCATGCAAAATAGTTCAAACGCACCTTTTGGCATTCTCTAAAAAACAGACAGCACTTAATGCCTTGATTTGAGTTTAAAGACCTTACCCTGACATTATTTTGCTCTGTGTGTGACTGTGAGGGACAGAGAGGTCACATTAATGAGTATGTCACTGACTTTGCAAAAAATAAAAAATCCAACAATTTAAAACATATGGTCACAGAATATATAGCCTAAAATGTTACATATAACTGAATACAATTAGAGAATGTCACACTGTTTTATTCTCAGCACACAGAATACTGATGTTTCGCTGTCATCTGCTTTTGTTCCACAGATTTGGCCACAAGTAAAAAGTGAAAGAGTGACATGATGTGTAGCCAAGTATGATGTCCCATACACTTTCCAAAAACAATTGTAGCTTTTTAAACAAGTTTTAGATAAAACAGTTTGTTCCATTTTTCTAAACACAGTAAACAATACTCTATAATACCGTAATACTGCACTCATGTTATCTTGATTACCCGTAAATTGGTATCAGCTAGATTAGTGGTTCTCAAACCTCTCCATGAAGTACGCCCAGCACTGCACATTTTGTATGTCTCCTTATATCTGACACAGACTCTTCAGGGCTGCATCCGAAAACTGAAAAACACTGCCTTCGGAGGCAGCATTCCAAGGCAGGAAGGCATCAAGGCACGTCCGAATCCAAAGTTAGCTTCACTTCCTGTCTCCTGAGATACCTTCATCTGATCGATTTTTGAAGGCAGCATAGATGTATCCTTCGCTGCCTTTGATATCCCACAATCCCGTGCGTTCCATTCTGTGACGGATGAGCTAAAAAAAAATAAAGATGGCGTCTGAAAGTTGCGTTTGGTGGTTAGTTTGTGTGTAAATGTATATTTCTGATTAACTTTTTACACTTTTGATGTTATTTCTAGCGAGAAATGAGTATTATAGTAATTACATATTCGTTTAGTTATCACCAAAACTCGTTCTATTTTGCTGTAGATCATTAAAACGTTACGCTGCCTCAGAAGCCTGTCCGAAATCAGTTTCGTGAGGTGCCTTCGTGCAAAAACGCTGCCTGCAAAGTCATTGCCTCACAAGGCAGCAAGGCAGCTGCCTAAGTTTTCAGATGCAGCCCAGGACTTGCAGTCTCCACTAATGAGCTGATGAGTTGAATCAGGTGTGATTGATGAGGGAGACATACAACATGTGCAGGGCTGGGGGTACTCCAGGACAGCTTTGAAAACCACTGATCTAGATCAGGAACACAGCACAGAAAAGGGCATTTACTGAGTTGTTTACACAGCTATAAAAATGAACTATATACCTGTGAATTCCCAGAGCAAACAAACTTCAAGCATCATCACTGTCAATACTGCCTAAAGATGCTGAAGTATTAGCTGTAACACATCTGATATGATGCTGTGCTTCTATCTTCATCATGTTGGTTTATTTTGAAACACACTGTGTGTGTTAGTCGTGTCATGAAGAGTGTGTGTTTCTTCATGATGAGGCGTCTTTCAGTCTGGATGAGGACCTGCAATTCAGTGTGATTATTACTCATGTTACTGGGCTTGATTATTCAGTAATTCATTATAATGATTGATCACACAGAAATAAGGTTATCAGAATGGAATGTAAACTTACCATCATTAATGTAGCACTGGGATCTCCTCTATCAAAATAAAAAGAGTAATTAATTTAAAATAACACGAGATGACATGTATAGGGTGTTGGTGCGTAACTCACAGACCTGTTGATGTTGACTTGTAGTAAATGAATCCAGCAGCCGCTATGATGATCCCCAGCATCAGTCCAGCAGCTCCAGCAGTGAATAACAGCGGTGTATTCCACTCAAACTCAGGCAGAGGAGGGTCTGTGAGGAACACACATCACAGCATTTACTGTCACATATACACTTTGTGTTTTTTTTTTAGCTGGTTGAGTTTCCATATTTTCTCTTATTGTGTACTGGATGCTACATTGGTATGTCAGAGTCCTCTCTCTTACTCCAGTCATAGATCATGGGTTTCTGGAAGCCGGCGTGCTCCACCATACAGGAGATCTTCTCTCCAGCTTTGGGAGTGTACTCCAGCTCAGTGTGAATCTGGTGGTACCAGTCTCCGTTAGGCATCTTCTCAGTCGAGGTCACGTCAGAAGTCACCACTACACCGTCCCTCAGCCAGGACACTTTGATTTTCTCAGGGTAGAAGTCATACGCACTGCACATCAGCAGCGATGGGTGTCTGCTGTCTCCCTGCTTCACTAAACTCAGCTTCACAGCTGGAGCCACTGAACCAGGAGGAGCCACAGTTACATCTTACAATATACACAGTTTAAAAATGTGCTTGATATTAGCTAAATATTTTCCTTTAAAAACAATATAACTGTTTAAAACAAGAGTCCTGAGTCACATACCTGCTTTATCATGGATAGCTGTTTTGTACAGTTCAGCATTATGTTTACAGAATCTATCAACCTCAGGCTTTAATTGCTGTAAGTACGCTGGATTTTTGTTAAAGTTCTCTGCAGTTTTCACTCCAACCTCAGTAAACCCCACAAACTTCCCCACAGTGCTGTTGAACTGCATGTACAGATATTTACTGAAGGAATAGTCAATCAAGAGCACCATGTCACTGAAATCACTGGAGCTGTAGATGCATTGTGACCAATGGTAATTATAATATCCATTAGCTGAAAAACAATAAAACAAAAACACAAGCACTTGAACACATCGGCCAGTTACAGTTATTACTAGAATGTCCTTCCTAAAACATCATGTCATGTTCATATTATTAAAATATCTTTACTACATTGGAGGGTCCACTAGCAGAAAACAGTTTTTAAGAAAAGGCTGCTGTTAAATCTTACCAACACTGTTAAATACCAAACACACCAATATATCCACACCACCACTACTACTGTAATAATACTAATTTCTTCAGTGTCTGTAAGTACAGCCCGTTCCTCTCACCTGCGCCAGTGAATACAGACAGCAGGAGAATGTGATGGAAACTCCAGAGCTTTGGCAGAGACATGTTCACTTGCTCTATCACAACTGAGAGCAGATCACAACTGTTCATGATGAAGAGATGAGGGTCTAAAACCACGGTCCAATCAGACACTGTTTGCTGATATGTCACGTGTTGCTAAACCATATCCCACTTTCATTTTAAAATCACACTTCAAAAAATGTAAATAATGGTTAACTCGGTAAACTCAATGTCCTTTTTACTTACATTCCTGGAAAAACCTGCAAGCTTTCAACAACCTCTCCAGTTTTAGAGGACACAAACACTATTATTTTTTAAATTCCACAATTATACTCTATAATAACTGTCATTATTAAATCATTAAACTGTGACCAGGAAAGGGTCCTAGAGGAACATTTATTTGTCTGGGAACTGCACTGGTAGCTAGTTCCTATAACTGAGTTTCTGTAACTATTCAGGCTGTGTTCCACTTCCCTTTTAGACACGCACTCGTTAACTTCCCTAAGCACTTACTCTCAGGTGAATCCCGCTGCCATTCTGAAGCGTGTTTCACTTCCTTAAATGTAACAAGGGACGTTTGTATGGACAGACCCTCGACCCCTTGATGATGATTCAACATGATTATGACGTCATTGCAGAACGCGTTTAATTTACCCTCACCGCTAACAACACTATGATATATGAATTATTAGTTTTTTTTCATATTTAAAACAGCCCAAACAATAACTATTAGGAATTCACATTGGTGCATTGGCATAAAAGTTAACGATTCGATGCACCGATTTATAAAAGTATGCCTCGGATACAAGTCCGAGGCAATACAATACATTTGTATTGCAATGCATTGTTTTTAACATTTGCAGTTTATTTTAGTTTATTTATATGTAATTATTATACAGTATTTTCTATGTAGATTGATTTCTCCTCTCTAAGCTGTTTCTCAAGTGCATTCTCTCATCTCTGCTGCTAAGTGAATATGATGCATCTCAACACTACAGAGACCGAGGCGAGTCCTGAGAGTCACATAGATCATAAGGCATCTTCCACCAAATAACTGCAAATACAGGGTTTGGAAACACTTTGGGTTTTATAAGAGAGATGGAGATTTTGATAGAAACCCATGCAATTTGTAAAATATGTCATGCCACTATAAAATATACAGGCAGTTCAACTAATTTAACAACTCACTTGAAGCGCCGACACATTGTCAGTGCAGATAATGTGGAATTGCATAGCATCAATTCCATTTTTCCACTGATTGTATTGCATTGAATCACATTGTATCAAATCAAATCGTAAATAAGGCTCTCCATAAAAAAACTCACGCTGGGGCTCAGCTAGAATATTTTAAAGTCTGTGTGAACTGGTAGCTGCTGCCGCTTTATTTCAGTGTGGCGATGTATTTCCAACTGAAATATATAGAATATTGAATAGAGGGCGGGATTTTATTTTTGCGCTCTTTTAGTCGCAGAAGAAATGCCATTCCAGAGCGGAAGCAAATGAGCAGAGTTTGATTTAAAGATTACCAAGACAATTTTTTCAGTGGATTAACTTGCACAAATTAATTGTTTACCTTAAGACTAGCAAAGGGTGAACAAAACGAATATTGTAAATTTTGATGTCATGCAGACATTAAACTTAGGTGTGAAAGTGTTAATGTGCATTTGAATGCTTACAAATGTCATGAAGTGCTTAAAATTACTAACATTTGTAAATGTAAAAAAAAACATTAGATGATATGTAAATCAATTTAATCAGATTAAGCAACCAGTTAAATATAATTTCTGTATAATAAGCTGTTAATCAGTGTATAACGCCTTTGAAAGCCATTTGTAGATTTTTCTAAAGTGACTGCTTTATATGACTGTAAAATCCCCTTCTGCATGTCCATGCCTTCTCAGTCCCTGCACGCTTGATTTCTAGCAGCTTTTTATATGGAAAGTTGTGTATGCAAAGACAAAACAAAAATGGCGATTGCCCCACCCCTGCTTTATAATAGTGAAAGTTTCTGAAACATGTTTAATTTTTATAATTTTTATAAAATTTTAATTTCAGTCCATGACAAAATGAACTACATTTAGCATGAAGGTAGCAAAAGTGTCTTATTTTAATTATTGAGTAAGATTCTGAATTCTTTAGATTACTTCTGATGAACAGCAATTGTAATGTCTTCAGAATCCTGGAGAAACTCTCTTTGATTGGGTCCACTGCATTAAATGTTTTATGTTTTTGGCCATGTCTGGCGAAGCTGCAGTTGTAGTTGCTTTAATGAGGAAGAAGAGTCCAGTAGCGACTCCCAGCAGCCCCAGAGTCAATCCCACTCCACAGAAGACTGCCGGACCCACGCTGGGCAGGACAGCAGCCGCCTCCGGGACGCCTGGTGATTAGAGGTATATGTAATATGAATTCAGTATATGAATGTGAATGTTAGAACAGCTGCTGAGCAGATGCACTTTCACTGTAACAATCCTCTCAGCGCTTGGTATTTCATTTGTCACAGAATCAGTACTGTTGTTTTTAAATCAACTCATTGGATTCTCTTTGTAAATGGCTCTTACTCCATATTCTGGTCTGCGGTTGGCCCTGGAGCGCTCGGTGATTCACTGTACAGCTGTAAACATCTCCATCTTCAGGAGTGATCTTCAGAGAGGAGAACACGTGGAAGGATCCGTCGCTCCTCGGCCGGTACTGACTCAGACTCACGTCTTCTGTCACAATCACATTGTTCTTAGCCCACGAGACATTGACAGGTGGAGGAAAGAAGCCAGTCACGTGACAGATGAGCGTGTTTTCAACACCCAGCTGCACATCGTTCCTCGGATAGATGGACGTCTCAGGAGGATCTGTGAACACACATAACTGTGTTGAACTCTGCAGCAGTACATCTGACCTCTTTCAATAAAATGCGTGCATAAGAACACTTATATCATACCTATTAAGTACAATTGAATGCATAACACGCAGCTCATTAAATTTCTGTTAAAGAAATGTATTACTGTAAATCTCATGCAAACTGTACTCTAAAAAAGCTTCACAGTGCAAATTCATGCGTACCCATTTCCTCTGGTGGGCTCTTGTAAGCTTTGATGAGTGTAGCCAGGTTCTGTTTGCATACTTCTTGTTCTGCAACACTTGTTTCGTAATATCCTGGAAAGCTCATAGGATCTGCGAAATCAGGTAATGTAACTACTCCTGTCTTTCGATTAAAGTCAGCATGCCACATCTCCTCTCCATCAGATCCAGTCATAGACTCTTTCTCTGTTCCAGAACATCCAGTAATTGAGAAATCGTTATGCTCTACTGAAATGGAAGAAATATTAAAATATAAATTAGAAATACACAGACAAATAAACTGCATATCAGATATAATTAATGTGTTTTGGGAATTAACACAAAACCTTGTTTTGTCAATTATTTAAAGCGCCAGCCATATCTAAATGTGAAGATGTTCTATGCAGCTGTTGTTAACACCTATATACTAAATGACCACTTATAGTCAACCATTGGTAGTTAACTAGTCATCAGCTGTTTGACTGCTCAAACCTAACGTGGTAAATCTAACAGGGTTACACTCTATTTTAAAGTTTCCTTGTTACAGTGCAATTATACTTCTAAATACTACATGCACTTACTATATGGTTACGATTAGTGTTTGGATTAGGGTTACTTGCATGTAATTATGTGTAATTTTTTGTTATTATAATCGTAAATACATGAAACATGTAACAAGGACATTTTAAAATAAAGTGTTGCCAAAGAGTGCATTTAGAAATCTTTTGTAACAATATACACCATCATTCAAAAGTTTGAGGTCAGCATGTTTTTGTTATTGTTTTCTTTTTTAAATAAATTAATATCTTTTTATTCAGAAAGAATGTGTTGGTTTAATAAAAAGTGATAGTAAAGACTTAAACTGTTAGAAAAGATATCTATTTTGAATAAATGCTTTTTTAACTTTTTATTCATCAAAAATCCTGAAAATACCACAGGTTTCATTAAAATATTAAACAGCACAACTGTTTCCAGCATTAATAATAAATCAGCATATCCAGCTTTTTCTTCCCGGAAGAGCGAGCCATTTATAAATGTTATGTGTCTTGCTTCAGGTGTCATCCGTGTCCCGCTATTTTAATCTGTACAAAAATGCTAATTTTGCTGCTTGATATTGAGAATAGCTGTGTCTTAACATATTATTTTAATGTATTATCTTAGTTATGAACACACTGGTTTGTAGTGCAAACAGTTTTATCATTTACTGACGTTGTTATTGTTCTCGTTATCTCCCTATAGTGGCTAATGAACCTCTCTCACACATAGGCTTACTTCTGCATTGAAGCATAAGGTGGATTAGAATGATTTCTGAAGGATCATGTGACACTGAAGACTGGAGGAATGATGCTGAAAATACAGCTGCAGATCACAGAAATAAATTACAGTTTACAATATATCAAAATAGAATTTTTTATCAAATAAATGCAGCCTTGATGAGCATAAGAGACTTCTTTAACAAAACAAAAACACATTAAAAATTGTACTGATGCCAAACTTTTGAACGGTAGTGTATATCGCTTAAGGAATTAGTGTACTTCATGAAATCATACATCCGTGTACAGGCTTTTCATATTAAAAATCGGTGTAAATATTTTAATATGCAAAGTATGAACTTACACTGAGCATCAGCTGAGAGAAAAACAGTGAGGGTAAGAATGGCCAGATACAGCTCCATGTTTGTCGATGACAGAAGTACTTCAGTCGAGGTGAATGAGAGCAGGCAAAAGATTAGTTTCAGTTTGATAAACACATCCTCCACTCAGAATTTAACCCTTACTGTGACACTGCTGTATCCAGGGGGAGGAGGGGGAAACAAAACAACTGAGCCTACTGTCTTGTTGGTCCCACTTTATATTAGGTGTCCTTAACAACTGTGTACTTACATGACACATTAAGCACTTGATACAATGTACTTACTTTGTACCTTCATGTTCTTTAATTGTACTTACATTTAAAGCACCTGCATGTTCAATCTGTAGTTATGAAAGTGTACTTGTCTTGTATATGTAAGTTGTAAGTACACTTTTGTAAGTACACACCATAATTGCAATATTGTAACTTCAATTGTAACTACTCTGCAGTCTCTGTGAAATATTT
>JAFVLL020025081.1:0-40030 GCA_021397915.2 Tor tambroides | reverse complement strand
TTTTTTAGAATTCTTACATGTCACTTCACAATATGAGTGTACTGTATTTTGGATGGTTTCCTGACCTGCTCTTGTTTAAGCAAATGTGCAGTTCTGCAGAAGTTTTCTTACTTTGACAAAGGGGATCAATTCATTTTAGATCCAGTATAAACCTACATATAATTCTAACAATGCTTCAAAGGATGTTTTCTCAGAAATAACTTTTTTCATGGTTGTTACCACAGGACGTGTTCCAATAACTTATGTTTTTAAGTGTGGCTTTAGTGTCCATATAGCCAGTGTATGTACATGTAAAAGGTAAAACAACAACAACAACAGTTTTTTGAACTAAATTTGTTACAGATCAGAAGGCCCGAGGCAGTTTTTAATAGACTAATGGATTAGAGGACAGCGTCTCTCTAGTGGTGATTTTAAACTCATGCTCCTGGCAGAAACAGCAGAAATTGTACAATTGTTTCCATATGTGCATCAAACTGCTTTTCCATTATTCAAACTCCTCCTTCTCGTTTTTTTTATTCTCTCTCTCTTTCTCTTTCTCTCTCTCTTTTCTAATAATTTGGAGTTTTAAAAACTTTTATGATGTCTGTTTTAATCAGAAAAACCTGGCACATTTTGGCATGGCTACAAACTTATGGTAATTCAATCATTGTGAGGGAGAAAGAGAAAAAGTCAAAGTTACAAAGAGAGAGAGAGCGAGAGCAGAGTACAGAGTAAAAACAGAAAGACTGTGGTAACCATCTTTCTCCCGACTGTGAGGCGATTTAAGCAAAAATAGATGTTCCATTACAGATGGAGGAATGGAAAGTAGTGAAGGCTTAAGTGAGGGAAAATGGCAAGAAAGAAGAAAAAAGTGCAAAGCAGACGAGAATCTGACAGTAATGGCAGTTGATGAACCTGAGTTCACAGCAGGTTTATAATGACGTCACTGGCTTATTTCAGAAAGTTTTATTTCATACCAAATGAGTAGTTGAACAAGTAACACACACACACACACACACACACACAACTTCCCTAAATACCCATGCTGAATACTAGATTTAGAGTTTCAGAAGAAAATATGAGTGTTGTTTGCCAAAGCAAACTTAGCCACTATGATGCCAAGGTGTTGTGGGTGGTTGCTAGGGTGTTGTTTGTCATTACTAAAGTGTTTGGAGTGTTTAATTTACATACTGCTAAAGGCTGGGATACACGACTTTTAAAATCTGAAGACATTTTAAAACGCTAACAATGCACACTTACCGATCTTGGTAAGTAGTCACAGGGAAAAACTGACCATCATACACTAAGCGACTGAAGATCACACACTTCCAGATATTAAAGTCGTTCCAATCACAACAAACTCATGCAGAAACACGTGCCTTGTTGCCAGGAGATGTGTGACAAATGAAAACAATATGTGGTTTAAAACCGGTTAAAAATATCAAACATGTTTGATATCCTGCGACTGGATGGATTCATAGTCTGAAAAGTCAGCTCAAATCTGCAGACTGGCACTGACTGTTGACAAATAGAGTCAGCTTCTCCAGACTGGCAAAAATCTGGGCAAAATTCATGTAATGCATTTCAGCCTTAAGCAGTGTTGGTGAAAGTTACTTTTAAAAGTAATGCATTTCAATATTGCGTTACTCCCTAAAAAAGTAATTACGTTAGTTACTTTTTATGGAAAGTAATGCATTACGTTACTTTTGAGTTACTTTTTAAATCTGGGCAGGGTTTGCTTGTTTGTTTGTAATATAAAAAGTTCTTCGTTTACAAATGTAAAAGCCCTTTCACAACAAAAGTGAAATAAAATACGCCTCAGGCTGAAGGAAATGTAAATTCACGTCTGTACAGTAGAGGGAGCCGCTCAAACTAATTGCATGAAGAATATGACGCAGGAGAAGAAAGTTCAACACTATTCAGCAATAACAATAATTAAACACAAATGTGTCATTTTTGGTTCTTAGTATGGTTGAATTTGATCATCGAAGATCAGTAACAAAGACATTAGTTAATAAAATGGGATTAAATAGATAAATTATATTTGTCTTATTTAACATATTTAATTATTCCAGGTTTGTATATTATTCCGAGTTTGCATTCGACTGTTTTTATTCATTTTGAGGAATACTGAATCTGTTTTGTGCAGTGAGATGAGTAAATACATCACGTTCACACAGCGCACACAACACCTCTGCACACACTCCTGATTTCTCTCAACATGGCAACACCAGAGCTGTCAGTCAATACATGGGAAAACAGAGTAACTGGTGTTACTTATTTGAAAAAGTAACTCAGATATTTCCTTCTAAATTAAAAAAGTACTGTTACTTTACTAGTTACTTAAAAAGTAATCTGATTACGTAACTTGCGTTACTTGTCATGCGTTACCCCCAACACTGGCCTTAAGGTGTTGCTAGATCGTTGAAAAGACCAGAGGTGCGTTTCCCCAAAAGCATCTATGGTCGCAAGTTCCGTCATTACCAATAGAGTTCAGTGGAGCTAACGACCATAGTTAGCTAATGATGCTTTTGTGAAACACACCACAGTTTGGAGTAGCATACATTTCCAGTCTAGTCTGGAAATTAACTAGTCTGGTTTAATGGTGAAGCTGGTTGACTCAGAAAGTGTTTCAGGCAAAGCTAGTTAAGAACACAGGCTGGGACACCAATGGACCAATTTTTGGGGTTCTCAGATATGTAAATTTTCATAGTTGGGTAAACTTCTATATATATATAGTGATATGTGTGTATATATATATATATATATATATGTATATGTATGTATGTATATATATATATATATATATATATATACACACACAATAGCTAACAATGCAACAATGCTTACATCCACGTGAAGTAAAAGAAAATGTGATTCATCAGACCTGACCACCCTATTGTTCTGTAGTCCAGTTTTGATGCTCACGTGCCCACTGTTGGCGCTTTCAGAGGTGGACAGGGGTCAGCATGGGCACCCTGACTGGTCTGTTGCCCCATACACAACAAACTGTGATGCACTGTGTATTCTGACACCTTTCCATCAGAACCAGCATTAACTTCTTGAGCAATCTGAGCTACAGAGGCTCATCTGTTGGATTGGACCACACGGTCCAGCCTTCGCTCCCCACGTGCATCAATGAGCCTTGGCCACCCATGACCCTGTCGCTGGTTCACCACTGTTCCTTCCTTGGACCACTTTTGATAGATACTGATGACTGCAGACCAGGAACACCCCACAAGAGCTGCAGTTTTGGAAATGCTTTGATCCAGTCATCACAATTTGGCCCATGTCAAACTCGCTCAAATCCATACCCTTGCCCATTTTTTTCTGCTTCTAAAGCCTGAGACACACTGCAGGATTTCGGCTGTCCTAGACCAGGTACCAGGATCTTTATTTAGGAGGAATAACGAAGAAGTTACAAATGTTCTGCCATTGTCGTGATATGTTGCCAAGTACTGTATGGTTACCCTTACTCAGAATTTCTACTATGTTTTCAGAATTTCTACTCAGAGCTGGGGGTTCAGTGTCTTGTTCAAGAGCACCGTCATTTTATTGAGGGTGGAAGAGAGCACTCTACATTCACTCCCCCCACCTACAATCCCTGCTGGTACTGAGACTCAAACCCATGACCTTCAGGTTACAAGTCTGACTCTCTAACCATTAGCCCACAGCTGCCCTTCGTCTCTGATATCAGAAACAGTCAACATTTATCAGTGAACAAAAACTTCACTAAAATCACCAATCAAATCTTGAAGTACCTGTTGATAAAAATATACACTCTTTGAGCACACCCTAAATTACAAATAATCTGGATGGAATTTTGCATACATTACTAACTTCTGGTGGAGAAACAAATGAGGGGGCGAGAGGGTAACATTTAAAACAAAACAACAAAAAGGGCCACTCTTAGGGCCACTCTAATATATATATGCAGCTGAGCAAAATTCAGTAAATTTGCAAATCAAATGATCTCCCTCAAAATACTCTTCCCTAGATATTTATTTATTTTATTTTTTGGTTTCTTCAGTGCGTATGAAATTCTTGTCACGCCATATTTTAAGGTCCATTTCTCACTATTAACTATCTATCAACTACTACTTTTGTCTCATTAAACTCTTAAGTTGCTGCTTACTAATAGTTAGTGAGTTAGTTATTAAGTTTAGATATGGGGTAGATTAAATGATCTAAAATTATTGTTAAGTAGAATAAGGCATTGATATGTGCTTTATAAGTACTAATAAATAGCTAATATGCTACTAATATCACCTCTAATATCACTATTACACGGTTTTGATTTAATTTTTGTGTGTATGTGTGTTGTGAGCTAGTATAGGCTAAACCTTCATTTTACACTTATATTTGTGTATGGGACTGTGTGTGAGCAGCACATGGCCTTGTGTCAACATGCATGAAGTAATTAAAGGGTTTGTGTGTGTTTCCATGGCAGTGGAAATGTATAAATGACTTCACATTTGGGCGTCTGCACAATGAATGCACTCTTTCATTGGTTAGGATGTGAGCTTAACTTCATAACCCAAAACTAAAAACTCTCTCTCTTCCTCTCTCTGTCCATTTCTATCTTATTTTCTCCTCTTTTTCTTGCCAGGTCTCTTTAAATGCAGCACAGTGTGTTCAGTGTGTGTTTGCCTTTGCATGTTTTTTTTACTTTTAGTCTGTGTCCGCTTCAGTGTTGTTGTCGGTGCGTGTGTGCATGTTGTGTAAAATGATGTTGGTGCATATGCCGAGACACACTCAGACGTGCACACACACAACTTCACATGACATCAATCTATGTGGACTGTGTAGTGATCTCATTACAGACAACTTGCTGTTGATTAAAGCCTACTGTGTCACACACACACACACACACACACACTTCTCTTTTCTTCCTTCAGCCTGAGGCTCAGTCCATTCTGCGGTTTCTCCTCCGCTCGCTTCCAAACGGGGCCCCATTTTATGTTCTCTAAAACCTCACTCAACCGTACTTTCCTTTTTCTGTTCTTTTCTTTACTTTGTTGCTCTCAAGCCCTCATATATTTGTTTTACTGATCTGTGTGCATTGGATATATTCTTATATTCCCTATTTATGCCACAGGAATATATGTTAAAAACGCTGATGTGTACAGGAAAGCTTCTGTCATGCCTAATTAATTTACTCCTGCAAACTAGCAGGTATATACAGTGGGGTCCAAAGGTTTGAGACCACTTTGAAAATCTTTTTTTTTCTTTTTCATTCAAACTTGGAAATGAACACAATAGTTAAGGTTATGATTAAGTTATGATTGACAAAAAGTATATAATTGACAAAAAGTGTTTGATGTGTCTAAGGCTTTTCACACTTAGTTAACCCTGGGTCAGTCTAAACCCCCAGTAAAAGAGAATGCTTCACACTGCTCATAATTTACCCAGGGTTAACAATTAATTCTGGATATTCATACGCTGTAGATTACTAAAACTGTTTACATCCAAGTTTTTCCTGAATGGACATTTTGAACCGGAAAGGTAAAAATTAAACAGTCTCTTACCAACTCCAGCTGACGCATTCTCAGGCACCATTTGACATTTTTCCCCTCAAACGATGAAACAACTGTTTATACAACACAGTGTTTCTGTAACTGTAAACACGAGGCATGCGATTGGTTGTTGGTTGCTAAGCATTTAGTCTTAAAGGGGTCATGACATGAGAAATGAAATTGGATTTTTTGACATAGAAAATCTTTGTTCCAACTTGCAAATTTCATAACTTAAAACCTCCTCTTCATTATAAACAAACATTTATTTAATCAAGCTTCAAAAATGGCTTCTTTGAATATTGGGGATCTGACATGGAGGGGAAAACATATTTGCACATAACTGCCTCCAGAGTAAGTCGTCAAAGAATAGTCAAATACATCATCACACCATAGGCCCCACCCACTAGCGATTAGTCACTTAACAACTGACAACATACCTGCACCGGATGTGAGCGTCACGTCACGTCAAAAGCAAACAGAGCCCATTTTAATCACTGACGCTGCCTACAGCATACAGATGCCCATTCAGTTTGTGACATAGTCCACATGGCTAAGTCTGCTGACAACAGGACAAATGGAAGAGTAAAAAGAACATGCACAAGAAACGTAATATATATAATAATTAAAACAAAACAAAACAAACAAATAAATAAAATAATCAAAAAATGCATGACCCCTTCAATATTCTAACACCGCATCAAATTTCTATCATGACAACTCTCTGAAGAGTTTAGCTTGGTAATGGATATGACAATGTTAATATATTTGGTCTTGGCGGAATAGATCTGCTACGCTGCTGAATTACTGCTGCTGTTGGTAATCGCTGTTGTTGTAGATTATTGCTGCTGCAAACAAGTACAGGAACTTGGTGCTGCCAGTACATACGCCAATATGGTGCTGTGAGTATTTAAGACATACTGCTGTTGCACAAATAGCATATATATAATAACATAATAACATAAATAACGTAATAACCCATAGCAGATCTATACAGGTGGAGCTGGGGAAGGTGGAGGGTTTCAGAGGAACACACAAAAATACTGAATGCTAACCAGCCATTTAAATGCAAAGCTGCAAGCTCATTGACTGTGTATGCAACATCAGCTTGTGCCAAGTAGATTTACACTGTGAATATCATCAGTTTGCGGTAAGGACCCATCAGCCCGCGCCATCTAGAGTTTCATGACAGAACTTGGCATTTAGCATAATGGAACAGGGTTTCATAACCGTGGGTAAAAAGCGGTGCTAACCCCGCTACTGAATTACGAGATACAAGTGTGAAACCTTTCTCTACCTGGGGTTAAAAGCAGGGTTTAAGCACAGTGAGAAAAGCCAAAGTTTTATGCATGCATTTTTAAAGTTTGAATATTATTCGAAATACAACATGGAATACAGTACTTTTAAAATGAATGTGAAAGATCTGAAAGAGTAATAGCACTTGTATTCATTCCCTTTTATTAACATTTTAATCAAAAATCTTTTTATTAACTGCCTGTGTATAATAATAATAATAATAATAATAATAATAATAAAGTAGAAAAATGCAAATAGAAACACATCCACAGGTAGTTTCCAACTTCCGAATGCTATTTTTCCTTTCTTTGGCAAGATAACAGCAAAATCATCACATACATTTACACAACACTAACAGGGCTGACCTCCAACCGCTAACTCCCTCAACCTCCATTTTCCCAGTAAATATGAAATACTGAACACTGAACACACATGCATTCTTACACAGTTAAAACTTCTAGTTGCTATGTGTGATTTCTCTCATTTCTATTTCATTTTCATTGGTCACACACATCTGTTTCCTTTGATCTATTCCCATTGTTCTGCTCTAATCGACCATATAAGCGATTTGCACATGCAAACGATAGCTACCTTTTTAGATGTTTTGGACTGACAGAATATGCAAATTTGAGGGAAAAGAACAGATGCTTTTTCTAACATGCAGGCCTGGATGGTTTCTTCATCACTGCTCTTTTACTAATAGATTATTGTATTTTCATCTTTCTCTTCCTCTTTATTTTTTCATGCTTTCACATCACTCTATCAAAACATTTTTTATACTTATTAGTACATGTAGAAATTTAAAGGTAAGAATTTACAGTAAAGTCTCATTACTAACAATAAGCATTAAATTTGTTCTAGTATTTATTTATCTTGATTAAAATTAGTTCATAAAAATACAGCTATTCATTGTTAATCTGTGTCAGTTTAAGTCCATGCAATAACACCAGATACAGCCATACAACTATTACAGTAACCGTAATGAATTGCATAGTTCAATTTTTTATTTTATTATTATTATTATTTTTTTTTTTTTTTTGTCACCGATGGAGCTTTGGTTCCTTGCCGCTGTCGCCTCTGGCTTGCTTAGTTGGGGACACTTAATTTCCAGCGATATTGTCGACTTGATTGCACAGATACTGTTTAAACTGAACTGAGCTGGACGATGGCATTCAATAATGAAATGCCTTTAACTGAAAATTGAGTGTTTAACCTTGTCATTTTACATTATTGACACACTATTTTCCTATTTTGATATTGCGAAGTTGCTTTGACACAATTTGTATCGTTAAAAAGCGCTATATAAATAAAGGTGACTTGACTTGACTTGACTTTTGCAAGATCTACACATGCAGGGTAAAATTTGATCTGTTTCATGATTGCAGTGTTCTCAAAGGGCCAGTGCCAATCAAAAAGTTCATTATCTGGAAACCATGCATTGATTGTGATATTCCCACAGAGCACCATCCGTGTGTGCATGAGTGATGACATAAAGGTAACATTTATGTGTGTGGTTGAATGTTTAATAGCTTTCATTGCTGATTTAGGACACTAGCACGTCTACAAAACATCAATGAAATGCAAGAGCAAGAATTAAAGAAATAATTCTGACCAAAATAAAAAAGTGTATCCACTTTCATGTCATTCCAAAAACAAGACTTTATATTTTCTGTAGAACACTAAAGGAGAATTGTTGAAGATATGTTCAGGTATTCCTTATCCATAAATGTTCTCCATGGTTCAAAAAGTGTGCAAAACATTATATAACTATCATAAAAAGGATCCTTACAACTGTGTTATATTTTCTGAAGTCGTAGAAAATTCAAGATTTTTATTTGTATTTATTATTATTAGGTGGGAATCTGATAATATTTAATGTGAACCATTCATACATTCATATGTGGTTTGAAATCCTATTCAAATCACAAATCTGTTTCACTGAAAAGTTCTTTGGGGAACCTGAAAAAAATAAAATAAAACTATTTAGAACCTTTGTTTTTAAGAGTGTAATTCAGTGGAAAGAATGACATGAGATTTTTTTGTGAAATACAATAGCCACAATATCTAGTAGAAACATGAAAGGTATGAAAAAACTGACTTGAAGACAATAGACAAAAGAAAGCATGATGGCATGAGAGCAAACGGATGGAAAATAATTAGGGGGAAGAGAAAAGCAGAGCAAGCAGTTTGACGAGCAAACGTGGAAGGAGACGGAAGGATAATAGGATGTAGAAACTGACACCCAGAAGAAGGCGGGTGGTAAGTGAGAGGGGCTGGAGAGATGCTATAGGAGGAGACGTGTAGCAGGATAGAGCTGAACCAGCGGAGGGGGCAGAGAGGGAAACTTAAGCTTTCTGGCCCTGATTTTCCATCCCTAAAGGCATTCTGTGGTTTCTAAAAAAAGCCCCGTATATTTGAAGTATCGCGTCACGTGACCAGGGCTGTATTTATGAATCAAAGAGTACAGTGATTTCTGAGAGAAAGACAGAGAACGAGAGAAAAAGCAGAGAGAGCAACAAGTAGTGGGCAACAACAGAGGAATGCTTTACTGTACGCAAAACTACAACGGCTGGAAAGAAGACATGCATGGCACAGAAAGTTTGATTGAAAGAGGGAGGGCAAGAATGCCAGAGAGCGAATGAGGAGGTAGAGTGAGTGGTGGTGGAGGGGGGAGCGAAAAAGAAAAGGCGGAATGCAACAGGCTTCTTTATTCACACAGAGAAACACATCTGACTTATACAAGTCAAGCGAGCTGCTCTCGTACGCTCAGTTCAAGCTTCCCTCCCGACCTTCAATCACCATATCAGGTAAGTCTGATCTCCACCGTGCTTTAACAGACCACAAAGAGATATGTTTAGAAAGTTTCAGAAGAGCTTTGTTTTCATTTAAAGCTTTTCACCCCAGAATAATGAAAACGAAAGGGACAGTGAATGTGAAAGACATGTTAGAGCAAGAATAAATGTGACCCTGGAGCACAAAAGCAGTCTTAAGTCGCTGGGGTATATTTATAGCAATAGCCAAAAATACATAGTGTGGGTCAAAATTATCGATTTTTCTTTTATGCCAAAAATCATTAGGATATTAAGTAAAGATCATGTTCCACAAAGATATTTAATAAATTTCTTACCGTAAATATATCAAAACTTAATTTTTGATTAGTAATATTCATTGCTAAGAACTTCATTTGGACATCTTTAAAGGCGATTTTCTCAATATTTTCTTTTGATTTTTTTGCACCCTCAGATTCCAGATTTTCAAATAGTTGTATCACGGCCAAATATTGTCCAATCCTAACAAACCATACATCAATGGAAAGCTTATTTATTCAGCTTTCAGATGATGTATCAATCTCAATTTCGAAAAATTTACACTCAAGACTGCTTTTGTGGTCCAGGGTCACAAATGTGTGTAGTACAGGTAATTCCTGCATACTGATCTGTATGTGTATGTGTTTGACCCTGAACTTAAGACAAGTTCATGACATTTTTTTTTTCAGTGACTGTTTTCATGAATTTGCCTGGAATGTGCATCTGTGATGCTTTTGTGTGCTATTAAGTGTGGCTGAATTGGATGTTCTATGTCAATGAGTTGAACTGGCAGCTGTCAGCAGAAAACGTCTTATCAAGATCATCATATTCAGACATTGATGAAATCAACAGAAACGGCCTCAACCTGCTGCTAGGAAATGACAGACTGCTGAAGTTCTCAAAATTTCACAGAAACACCAACCGATGCAGTTTGGGGTTCGCTACTATATAATGCAACAATTCAGATGTTCTGATGAAACTTTATTTTATGACAGGAATATTATGAAATTTGATTTGGGTATATTTTTTCAACTTTTCTGCAGTCATGAGGTGACTTGTTTACATGGTGTTTCACTGAGCAAGTGGTAGGGTTTTGAGGAAGGATTTCAAAAAATAAATGTAAAATAAATTGTGTCATCTGATCAAAACAGTCAGCTGGTGATTTGTGCCTTATCAAAGCAAGAGCTGTTTGTCTCTTTTAAATTTGTCAAATGCTTGCTTAACCTTTACACACACTGACTATATCCACTACAGAACAATAGGCTTCTGATGAATGTCGTGTTTCGATTTGACTGTAGCCGTAATGACGCAATATTCCCAATCATACTCTCACATGCACACTGTAGATTCATGTCTAAATCTTCTGGGTAGCTGCTATAACAAAACATGGTTATTTTTCCCTTTCTTTGCTTGACGTCCTTTTAAACAAAAGAGCAGCACAGAAGCAAATTGTAATGATTAGGGTTGTTATTATTTTTATTATTAGATGCATTAATATCACAAGTGGACAGGTGAGATCTTGTCAGCAGCTTTGCTGGAGGTTATGTAAACACCTTAAACACGTAATTATCCAAATACAATGGAAATATTAAAATCAGCTGTTTTGAATATCGTGAGTGATAAAATGTTTGTGTTGAGATTGCTCTTGCTTCCTTACGTTGTGTGTTTGTACAGAGAGGTTAGGAAAGAGCCACTCCATACCTGTTCATTCAGACGACCTCCCAATATAAAGATCAGAATTGAGATCACTTTTAATCATTTCTCCTAAACATCATTTCTCCACCCCCCTCCCCCCCCCCCAGTAATCTCATGAGTTTTAGAAGAGACCTCCAAAATGTCTCAAACTTTTTTTTTTTTTAGCTATGCTGTCCTCATATCTATGTAGTCTTACTGTATGTCGAGAATTGTCTTGTTTGCATCTGTTTTTATTTATGTATTGGCTTCCAATGAATTTGTTTGAATGAATAGTACATGATTGTGATCTCCAGTAATTTTCCCAAGTTTTGAAACAGCAACCTCTGATCAGTGAATTTTCCCTCAAGGCTCTTAAAAATTAAGATGGCAATCCAATGGCAGACAGGTTTTACATCTGAGAACTTTGTACGTTCCACTTTTTATTCTTTAGAAAATCATCTCTTTGCTGCTGCTGTAAAGAGCCCAGTAACAACACTGATTTGAAGAACCGAACATCCTAATAAATTAAATTTTTTAAAGTGTGGAGTAAAAAAATGTCATATCATGTACCACCCACATATTTAATGATCTCCAAAAGCATGAAGTAGGTTTTAGCTCACAGATTTTTCTTGTCACAGCCTGTTGCGCTGTGTGCAGCCATAGCTTTCATGGGTTTTTGTAAGCATTTATTTGGCTAACACACACTTTCATTAGTTGTGTGAGGGACTCGCCAGATTTGTATATGTTTAGACCTGCTCAAAAAAAAAAAAACCTGAACAAAACCTTTGTTGACCACAGACCACAAACAATTGCATGTCATGTGTTAACGTGGCATACAGTATGTACAACAAAAAGATTCAAATTAAAGAGTTGGTGAAGCAAACTCATCAAGACCTGACTGACCTGACAAAATGCCATAGTTGCAATAAAACTGGTGTTAGCAAACACCACACATAGAAACTAGATAAATTGACAGAAAGATTGCAAAATCAGCTTAAGACTTTTTTTTCATTCTACAGTATAATAACAATAATGGTTACTATGGTGATTATGCAGACACTATGCTTATCAAGGTCAATATACAACCTGAATTCTAGAAATGATGGGACGTTTTTTAAATTTGAATAAAATGAAAACTAAAAGATTTTCAAATCACATGAGTCAATATTTTATTCACAACAGAACACAGAGAACATAAATGTTTAAATAGAGAAATTTTACATTTTTATCCACTAAATGAGCTCATTTCAAATTTGATTCCTGCTACAGCATTAAAGGGCTGAAAAAGCAAGGCATTTTGAAAAGATTCAGCTGGGAGAACATCTAGCAACTAATTAAGTTAATTGACATCAGGTCTGTAACATGATTAGCTATAAAAGGGATGTCTTAGGGAGTCAGAGTCTCTCGGAAGTAAAGATGGGCAGAGGTTCTCCAATCAGTGAAAGAGTGCGTAAAAAGATTGTGGAATACGCTAAAAACAACGTTCCTCAACGGCTTTGCAAATTTCATCATCTACAGTGCATAACATCATCAAAAGATTCAGAGAAACAGGAGAAATCTCTGTGCGTAAGGGACAAGGCCGAAGACCTTTGTTGGATGCCCGTGGTCTTCGGGCCCTCAGACGACACTGCATCACTCATCAGAATGATTCTGTCTTTGTCATTACTAAATGGGCCCAGGAATACTTCCAAAACACAGTCGGTAAACACAATCCTCCGTGCCATCTGCAGATGCCAACTAAAGCTCTATCATGCAAAAAGGAAGCCATATGTGAACATGGTCTAGAAGCGTCGTCGTGTCCTGTGGGCCAAGGCTCATTTAAAATGTTTCAAAATTTCAAAACCGTTTCAAAGTGGAAAAGTGTTCTATGGTCAGACGAGTCCAAATTTAACATTCTTGTTGGAAATCACGGACGCCGTGTCCTCCAGGCTAAAGAGGAGGGAGACCTTCCAGTGTGTCATCAGCGTTCAGTTCAAAAGCCAGCATCTCTGATGGTATGGGGATGCATAAGTACATACGGTATGGGCAGCTTGCATGTTTTGGAAGGCACTATGAATGCTGAAAGGTATATAAAGGTTTTAGAGCAACATATGCTCCCCTCCAGATGACGTCTATTTCAGGGAAGGCCTTGTGTATTTCAGCAGGACAATGGAAAACCACATACTGCAGCTATTACAATAGCATGGCTTCGTAGTAGAAGAGTCCAGGTGCTGAACTGGCCTGCCTGCAGTCCAGATCTTTCACCTATAGAGAACATTTGGCGCATCATTAAACGATAAATACGTCAAACCTATATCAGGCAAGAATGGGACCAAATTCCAACACCAGTACTCCAGAAACTCATAACCTTGATGCCCAGACGTCTTCAAACTGTTTTGAAAAGAAGAGGAGATGCTACACTATGGTAAACATGCCCCCATCCCAACTATTGTGAGACCTGTAGCAGGCATCAAATTTGAAATGAGCTCATTTTGTGCATTAAATTGTCAAATTTCCCAGTTTAAACATTCGTTATGTTATCTATGTTCTATTGTGAATAAATATTGGCTCATGTGATTTGAAATTCTTTTAGTTTTCATTTTATTCAAATTTTAAAAAACGTCCTAACATTTCCAGAATTCAGGTTGTAAACAATTGTCTTTGAAAGATAGAGGTTTGCTTGTGTACTGGTCTTTGTGTGTGTGCATGCATCTGGTTTATGAAAACTTATTTAGGCTTGTACACATCATTAGCTTAAATGCGTGGATATGTTTCCTAAAAATAATTATTTACACCGTTATTTAAGTTAAAAGTCATGCCCTGAAACCATCATCATATGGCTGAGCTGAGGTTAAATGTTCATAAATCAACATCATCAATCCTGATCGACAGAGCAATTGTTCGCAGTATGGAAATGATTTATACTGATAAACACACCTTAAAATAGTTTGTAAACTGAATGGTTCTTTTAAATGGTGTTCATGAGCTGCACAAGCACATAATTAGGGCATGCATGTGTGATTTATAGCTCATCAGTCAATCTGTCAGTGCAATGTCTTGAGCTCGGCTCGTCTCACCAGTCAGGCTGGCGTTGTTCGTCTAGTCCAGCTGCACTTTAAACGCATTGCTCCGGTGCAGTGTTTGTGTGTGATTGACAGAGAGAAAGCACTCTCTATTTAAATACTTGAACTGCACCTCCCTCCATTTCTTATTGTTCTCAGCTTTTTGTGAATGACAGTTCCTTCAGGCAGAGAACGCTGTCTGTCTCTCGACTTCTCACCGTCTCTGCTTGTCTGTCAGCTCTGAGCTGCTTCCATCAACCCCTTTCTTTTACTTCTGTCCATGTCACATAAGACACAAATTTACCTAGTTATCTAAATCAGCAGCATAGGAATGCATTGTTTATATATATATATATATATATTACCCTAACCTGACTATGCTATATATATTATGCTACCCAGCCCTACCCATAAAAAGAAAAGAATTTCACTTTTATAAAATAATAAAATAAAAACACTGTATGACGGAAATTATGAAAATTACGTAGACTGAGCTACCTTCTGCGACCAATTTGTTTCACACCTGACAGAGGAAACTGAGCAGGTAATACAATAGTGAAGTTCACTGCAGATGGTATAATTCATGGAAAGGAGCTACATTATTCATGCAGAAGTTGTGTAGAAGTGTTCTCCATATGCGCTGGCAGTCTGCACCAGGCCCGTGTTAATACTTTCCTGCTGCCGCATCCGCAATGCATTTAGATTGATTATTTGTGAGAAAGATGGTGAGAAATAGAGAAAAGGAAACATACAAAAGTTGGTGGAGATGCCGAAAAAAGAACAAAGGGAGTGACTCGAACCATTTGGAATTTTAAAAACAGTTTACATGCAGCTTATTAGAGAAATGTGTTGGGTTGAGACATAACAGATGATATGCTTATGAGGTAAAAACTGTCCTGATGTTCTCGTTTTTTAAAACTATATATTTCTATGAAGCAATTAAAACTTTTAAATAAAAGAGCAGGAGCTTAATGCATATAGTAGTGGACAAAGATGTAATTTAGCTCACTATGTGTTGAGTGTGTGTTAGTACCTGGCCACAATCTCAATTAGACGTGACCTCTGACCCACACTCGTTGCTCCAGGCACTAAAAGGTGACTACAACCGGGACCTTTCGACTACTGGGGTCAACCAACAGAATCTGGTCAATATAACGGCACCATTGTGTGGTTCATAGTCAAAGAAGTTGTCATCTGTGTCAGAAATTGCTATAATATGAGCAATTTAACTCATTTTATAAATGCTGAATGATTATTCAAAGATCTGGATGTGGCTTGTGCATTTCAGAATTGAAATAGGCCTCTGGTCTTGCTCTAAAGTGAGAAATTTGATTATCAGAATTGTTTGTGCTGCAGTATCAGGTCAGAGACTTTTTATGTAAGAACACAAATGAAGATGTGAATGCTTGGCCGGCACTTTGCTAGTACATTCTACATAACATGCATTAACAAATAGTAACAAAAATGAGTACTCAGATTTGGCTTAGTTACTTTCAGAAGACAGTGTTATTACATGAATAACAGTTGCACTTTATTTTACAGTATGTGCTCTTATGTGTACTTATGTAAGAAAGTATTGGGTAATATAAGGTAAGGGTTAAGGTTAAGTTTAGGGGTAGGTTCAGGTTTACTACCTGGTTGTTGTAATTACTATAATAAGTAGATATAGTATGTACATGTGGAACAGGACTGTAAAATAAAGTGCTGCCTAGTTACACATAAGCGATTTATCTAAGTTGCTCAGGGGTGACCGTAGTTGCCCTGAAAGAGTAAACTGAATGTAGAAGAAAGGTAATCTTAATACCTATTGTAGCAAAGCCAGAAGAATGTGCATTTACATACTTTTGAAGAGTGTGTTTCAGGTCTTAAAGGTCCATTTACTCACCATCATGTTGTTCCAAACCTGTATGACTTTATTTTTTTTTCAGTTAACACAAAAGAAGGTACTTTAAAGAATTTTTGTTGGGCCCGAAACATGCTCATTAACTTGGACCCTGTTAACTTTAAGTGTAAAGGCGAAAAACACTTTTTATTGTAATGACATGAGGGTGAGTAAATAATGACAAAAAGTTGAATACTTGGTTGGACTATGATTTTGATGAGCCTGTTCACTGTACCAAGACTTAAAAAAGAGCTCCTTACTGGTGTCAACTAACTGTATACAATATTGAGGCCATTAAGAATATTTACGAATATTCTGACCACTTTTTACTACATGGCCAACGACATAATGACGTTCATAAATTGAGGTTATTGTGCACCAACAGTGACCGCACTCATAAAAATATTTTGGAGGGAGGGAAGACTTGTGTTCCAGTTTATTAGGGGATGGAAACTCAAGCCATTACCTGCATCTGTATGTTTTATTTTGCTTTAAGTTTGGAGCGTCAAGTGTAAAATTTAAAGCCTTAAAGCGTACGCATGCTGTGAATAGAGTCTAAAATGTGCATGCACGTGTGTGAACGTTCGTGAGCTGTCTCACACCTGTGTGCATGGACATTTAAACGCGCTGGTTTCGTGAAATATGTGACTCTGAGTCTCAATTTTGACACATGCACGCTTGTGTACAATAATGGCCATCTGTATTTGCTGAGCCCGTAGGCATGCATGTGAAAATCCCTGCCTTGCATATGTGTGTTAATATGTCTGTGTTTTAATGCACCACATCCTTTGGTTTGAAGTTCACAACCTCCCTCAAGGCACCTTGATTTATGGCTCATATTTCAGCAACGTAATTATTCCCTCTTAGTTCATGTTTTTCCAGACGTGTTTTGCCTTTGTGGCTGTTCATCGTTTCTTTGGGGAACTGCAGGGCTCTTGTTGGAGGTGCCAAACCTGATTCATTAGCACGCATCAAAGACAAGCTCTCTCGAACCTGGAGCAAAGTCAGCTTTTGTCACACATGGCCGTGACCATGTGCTGAGGCAGACATTTTTAAAATCCACGTTCAAAGTGACATAAAGACCTTGTTTAACATGACAAATCATTTGGTGTTGAATTGTAGTGCCCAAGCAGCACTGCTCAAATCCAAAGAGAACACTTCATGAATACAGAACTGTTCATTTACTGAGAAGGTTACTTTGATGAATTTATGCCATTCTCTGCCAGGGTATTACATATAGCGTTATAACGTCATAATATTGCCTTTCTTTGAAAATATTCCACAGAAGGTAAATTAACACATGCAGTTTATGGGTTTATGAGTCTATAGTAGATTGTGTGTTTTGTTGGCCAGGAAATCTATTAAACATTTCTCCCCACTCTTTCATTACACACTAGATGTGTCTGACCAAAATGAGTCCAAAATGTCCTTTTTACTGCTAATTGGATGTTCCTACACAAAGTCATAAATTAAGGTGTTTCTATGAGGACTTTAGAGCAATTAACTGTCAGTAAAATGGGTTTTGCATTGTGTAGTTTTTGGTTTGCATTCAAAGAGCATGTCAAAATGAAAATGTTTTATACATTTTAAAGGTTTTTGGTGGACCCATAGATAGATAATCTTTAGTGTTTGAAGGACGAAGTAATAGGAAAAGTTGATGAGATCCGCTGATTACCTTAGAAACATGCCCTTTAGCATTGACTGTGTTTATGCTGTCTTTGTGTTACCCACATGAGATAAACATTTCCCAATATTGCATCATAGAAAGTTTGTAGGCATTACCTCATTACCTCCTCTCTTTATACCCTCTCGCTCTGTTCACGCTGGTAAATGAGAGCAGACCCAGACCAGGCAAACCCTGCCAGACGGCCCGTCCTATAAACGCAGCATTGAGGCAAGGCACACAAGCGCTTTTGTTGACAGTGTAAAGGTGTGCACCCTGTGGAGGGCCACAAGAGAGAGCAGACCCTACAGCCCTGCAGCATGTGTCCATCTGGAGGCTAGAGACATGGGTTAGATGAAAGAATCATAGAAACTAGATGCTAAGCATGGCTAATGAACCTCAAAGAATTAATTCATTTGGTGAAATGTAGCATTACATCACTTGTTCACCAGTGGATGCTCTGCAGTGAATGGGTGCCGTCAGAATGAGAGTCCAAACAGCTGATAAAAACACCACAATAATCCACACCACTCCTGTCCATCATTTAAGGGGTTGCGGGGGGAGGGGGGGAGCTGCATGTTTGTAATAAACAAATCCATCATTAAATGTTTTAATTTCAAACCACTGTGTCCGACTAAAATACCATAATAGCATTTCCTCCAGTGAAAAAGACATCTCTTCTAAATCAGATCAAGCACTGTCCAAAACAGTTTTTAACAGAAAACTGATGTGAGAGACAATAGGGGATGGACTTTTTCACTGGAGCAAAAGTTATTATGGATTATGGAATACGTGCAGCTTTTCATTGCATTAATTGGATTACTTTTGTGGATTTTTGTGATGGTTTCATCATTTGTTTGTACTTTCATTCTGATGGCACTGATTCACTGCATTGATCCTTTGGTGAGACAGTGATGTAATGCTAAATTTCTCCAATTTTTTGGAGATGAATAACATTTTTGGGTCAACCATTTCTTTAATAGCTTGTAATTGTGCAGAATGTGGTTGGAAAATGACTTAATGAAGGGGCTAAAAATATTTAGTAAAAACGTAATTAAGTTTAGAGGTTGGTTACAGTTATGATATAACAAATATAATTAGTTTAATATAAAATCAACAAAGGACCCACCATATTATTCTATAAAAATAAATGTATGTGCATAAAATTGGTAATGTCTTCTTCAAATGCTATTTAAAAGAATGTATATATGTATATATTACTATGTATTACCATATTAATACTGTGTATGGCACGCTCTGGGTGAATGCTGGGTACACTTTGCTTACAAGTCATTAACCCGTATAGGCAGTTCTCCTGTATAACTGCTTGTTATTTCAGCATTTTACTGGGTAAAATAAAACCATTGCATTTTATATGCTGCAAGGCCTCATTCACCCCTAACACACACACACACACACACACACACACCAGACTTCTCCTTATGCCCAATGTGTGTCTAATTAATGAGCAACTACTGCACAATAGAGGAATGTTTCATTCCTGGCTTTGCTTTTTCCACTTTTGTTTATTCTTTCATTCTCATTTTGATCACTTTTTACTTCTAAGTACTTAATAATGATTCTGTTTGATTTTCTGTACTCTTCATACATTTCCATACAAAGGTCTTGCATGCAAAGTCCTACAACTTTTCTTTTCTTTTTAAACGTGCATTTTTCAGCTTTTTTTTCTAAAACACATCTTCATTGTTTTCTTTCATCCTGTTCTGCTTTTTTTTTTTTATTGTACTTCTCATCGCTTTGTTGAAAACATCTTGAAAACTGTCATCTTGAATGAGATGAAGAAACCGCTGAAGACGAAAACATGTCAAGAAGGGGGATTTTCAAAAGACAGCGAGTCAAAGAGGGAGGGATGAAGAAAATATAAGGAATTCAGTTCTGGGGAATTTGAGGCTTTAATAAATAAAATAAAATAAAAAAGGTCATATACATGTCAGTCAGTAAGTACACAGGATAGTGAGGAGTATTTGAATGTAGTTCAGTGTTTGTGTGTGTATGATCAGAGTGGGATTGATTGTTGATGCTTTCTGAAACATGGCCATTCTGCACAGGCCTCACATGTGGAACAGTTTACTGCAGCCCTGCTCCAAATGAACACAGCCTTACAGAGCAACAGACTGCAATTAAAAGAGAGAACCAGGCACAAAGAGACAGACAGAGAGAGAGTAGTCCATTTATAAGTAGATTAAAAGGAGTGCACTTTATAAATCGTGTCTTAATTCAAATCTAAAATGCAAAAGGTACCAGGTAATGTACCTGTGAAATGAAAACAATAGATGTCAATGGAAACTCCTTACTATAATGCATTTAAAATGTGCAAAACAGATAGATCTTAGACTGTAAGCATGGTTTTTTTTAAAAATGCAATCCATTACAGTCATGTGTGTCAGTTAAGAAAACTTGTATTTGTAATCTGTATGAAGATATGGAAAGTCAGCTTCACCATTTATGGGTTTGTGCTCTGGAACTTTCCATCAAGTCCTGATGGAGGCAGAAGGAGGGGGTTAGCGAGCGCCGGGTGCCCTCCACCCTGGGCATGTGGCAGTAGAACAGAGGCAGCTTTATTGAGCTGTGTCTCTGATTTAAATCATATGGCATTGCCTGGAATCACTTCATGGCTTGGAGGCCGTTCAAATGAATGCCCCAACAAGAGACTCACTCTGTTTCTCCCCCTCATTTCATCTGTTTGTTGGCTCTCAATTTCGTTCACAGTGGTTCTCACTAAAGCAAATGGCATCATGCCTGTTTGATTATGATGTTGTGTCTTTTATATCTCAGATGTCTTCAAGGTAAAATGTCTTACCTTAAGAAATTAGGGTCCCAAAATGATTAGAACTCAAAATTTCAGTGGTTTCTTGTCACTATTTAAAAGCATGTCATTTATGTGAAATGTGACAACTGATTCGGAGGACCTGGCTTAGCTGTTCACCAATTCAGGGTAGATTATTTGTAAAAAGATCTTTGCTCAGACCGGCAGCATTTATTTTTTTATTTTTATTTTTTTGGCTTATCCGGCTCAAATCCATTTAGTTGTTTACAGACCTAACGGCAGAAAACCCACATGAAATCTGGCTTTTACAAACCCAGTCCAAACCACATTCATATGTGGTCTGAAATCAGAGTGCAATTTCAGGTTCTTGGAAATGTGTGTGTTTCAATCTGAGTGGTCAGAGACATAATTTACATTGCAATATCAAATGCACATTAGTGCATAAAGACTGAGCAAAAATAAGTAAATTAAGGTGCAACTGTAGATGGTATATTTTATGGACAAATTTGTATTTTTTTTCACTCTGACATAGAAGATAGTGATCTCAGTTCAAATTCTGCATTATTCATCTTTATATGTTGATAACGTTCTTCTGTCTGACAACGTTATTCTGTCTCACCAATTGGATCCTGACTAATTTTATGAGAAAGCATTGGTCTGACACCTCTTGTGCAAAAAATGTTGTTAATAGTGCATAGGGGTCAATATATGTTGTAAATGCTGTTTTTTTCCCCTTGTGTTTTTCTGCAGGCATCTGTTGGATTATTGTGCATCAGTTCTGGATCACGTGCTGAGATATCTTCCATTCAGATAAGTGCTGCGCAAATGTTTATAATGGATTTACGATTATCGCACATGGCTTAGAAAGAGAATTCCTTTTATAAAAAGTGTCAAAGTGAGAAGATAGATAGAGAAGTGGTAATTCACCATCTCAACAAAAGGACCATAGGACAGTCTTTGTACACTGGAGGACCGCCATCATCAAAATGGCAACCAATAGGGAGAGGCCTATGAGTCATATGACAGGGTTCTACCCCTTTGCCTTCAGTTCAATGCGAAACCACTCCCCCTTCGATCTTCTGGCCAATGGCAGCCTATTTGGACGATTTGGGGCGGACCTTCCTAAAGAGATGGCAGCTCTGTGTAAGTAGCAGAATAATTTCATTTTATGAATAAAACTGGAACTAATAGTGTGTTTTCAATTGTAATAATAATTCACAATTTCACTGTTTTTATTGTGTTTTTTGTTCAAATAAAAGGGCATAAAAAGACTTCTATCAAAAACATTAAAAATAGTGTAAATATATACAGTGTATTTACACACAGTATGCAAAAATAATTTTGTTAAAAGGAAAAGCAAAGTAAATGAAGCTAATATAGAAGATTCTACCAGTAAAGTGTGCTTTGCGTTTGTTCATTTCTGTGTGCTGGTGTGATTCAGGGTTTGTTCCTGATGTCGGTCGTGTTCAGACATGCACATCCACTGTATCAAACAGACCACATGTCAGTCACCACCTCCTGGAATAATCCTGCTGGAGCGCACACACACGCACACGCACACACACACACACGCACGCACACACGCACGCACATACACGCACGCACACACACACACACACACACACACACACACACACACAAAGAAAGGAAAATCAAATCCTTTGCACTCTGAAGAATGCATATAAACACAAATGTCCATTTATAGCCAGAAAAGAGTGAAAGAGGAGGATATAACTTTTAGCAAATTGAACAAATATTACATTTCAAAGAAAAAACTAAACAAAAACAAAAACAAAAAAACAACAACAACATAAAAACCACATATAGTCACATAGCGGTCACAAGATGTTTGATGTATGATACCTGGGATACTGCTTCGTATTTTGTCTTCCTGAGAGATAAAAATTAGTAAAAGTAAAACAGTTGTGTCAACAGTGCTGTAACTACCCTGTGTGATTATCTCATTATGTGGTGCCTTCATACACAGACACTCCATTAGCTCCATTTAATAAGAGATAACATCTGCCCATCCTTCAATCTATCCTTTCTTCTTTCAGAGTGGGAACGTACAGAGGGAGAGACAGAGAGGCAGATTGGCTAGACGGGCGGGACAGTCTGTTTCTTTAAATAGCTGATCACTCAGTTGCTTGCATCGTACACAACAGAGTATTTTAATGCCTTCACCCTGTCCTCACTCTTAAAATAAGGCCAAAGAACCTATGAAAGTATGCAATGCAAACAAGAATAACGATAAGAAACCCACTGCAAGCACACAGTCCCGTTGCACATAACATGGGTTGTTAAATTCATGTGGCTGTAAGAAACCCTAGCACACTGAAATTGGTTTTGTTTGTCAAAAGTATTATTTAATATCACCGAATCAATCTAAATACATCAATGCATACCATCAAGACTCATGTTATTGGTTAAATCAAATAGAAAAAGTGCCTCAAGTGACATATAATGCATGTGACACATAATGCAACAATGCACAAAATCCAGGTTGCATGGCTAAAAGCATTTCGGGCTAACGGTTGTCCAGTGGGTCTTTGCAGCATCTTAGCTTCAGCAAAGAAAGTCAGTAATTTTCTTGTTAAGAACCGTATTATATATAGACCACATCCATAATATATCTTTTAGAATGGGTTCTATAGCTGAGCTATGTGGATTTTTGGAGATTTAAAAAGTTCTTGATATTTCATTATCACATCAGTGTATTGGTTTCTAAAGCACAAAATAAATGGTTCATAAGAACTAAACCAGAGTAGTATAGTAGCTTACTGCTTACTTTATACTCTCTACTATTTTTTTAGAAATAGAATGTGAAACAGTAATAATATAAATGTTTCAAAGAGTGGTATGCTGCAATATCATCTCCTTACATTTCTTACATTTTTACATTCTTTTATTTTTACATTATTATTATTATTATTTTTTTTTCAATTTTCTGTAAAAATGTCAAGAAAGAGTTCAAAATAATAGGTCATATCTGTTTCAGATTCATTCATGACTTTGGAAATGGAGTGCACTGTGGGAAATACTATTCCAGGCACTGTACTCTCATAGTATAATAGACATAGCAAATATAATAAGTAGGAAGAATGAATGATATAAATACTGAATACTGAAGAAATATTAAGAGTAATATGGTAAAATAAACATCCTTTAAAGTAAAGAGCTTTAATGTCATTAGTATGCAGTAAGTTTTATTTTGCATACATTTATCTGCATATACATTCTCTAAAGTGTTAAGATAAATAAAACTGCTGATAAAACTCTAAACTCATAAAAACTGCTGAAGTGAAGTGTTTTTGCTTAAGGACACCTTAAATACTCAACTATGTGTCTGCCAGCTCATGACTTCAGCGCTGAAACATTGTTCAGCCTCAGTACTGACAGCTACTCTATTAACTGTACATAAAAGACCACTTTACTTTTTTATTAGCTTCAGATTTAACGTCCTGAGCTTTTAGACGAATTCTGAGTAAAATCCAGTACACTTTGCACGCTTTTACTCTGCACCTAAAACCTGTAACTTCTGTACAGTTAAAACCAGGCACGTGCACACATAGACATCAAAGGGGGCTTGAGCCCCTGCCCTTTTTCTTCCTCGTGCCCTTTTTTTCTGGGGATTTTTTTTTTTTTTTTTTTTTTAATAAATGAATATATGTATATATGTGTGCGTGTGTGTATGTGTGTGTTTCTGTTTGCGCACAGCTTTCCCTGTCAAACAAATAAAAAATCTAAATATCAGGTCGGGTAGGGAAATGTTGAGACTCTGTCGAGTTCCGACGTCTTTCTTCCCTCCGCATCTCCGCGCAGAGTTGCCAAGTGCCACTCAAGAGGTGGGTGGTGATGAACAAAAGACTCAGCTACCTGAGCCTCGAAATTACAGCTAATTATCCAAAAGACAAAAGGCAAATGTAGTTAATTTGTCTTGCTAACATCCATGACTCATGAGCTACCGTGTAATAAGTTATCTAACGTTTAGCTAAGGCAATATATCATGGGCATACAGGATAACTTAATGGAGAAACAACAGCTACAGTAAAATTAATAATGTCATCAGAATCACCACATTGATTTGCAAATCAGGCGTTAAGTAATTAAAATGCACTAATTTGCATACATTCGACACAAGGCATTGCAGATGAATAGGATAAACAAAATAACTAAATATATACTTGAAACTAGTAGCATAGAAAACATGCACTTTGTGTCTTAGTTTCCTTTGTTGTTGCCTGCTCTTGTGATGACATTAGTGAATGCCAAAGAAGATGATCTCTATGTGAAATGATTATTTTGTAGACATCTGTTGAAAAATAAAACAACTTGAAACAACTGGGTGAATGTGAGGGAATTAAAATAAATTGGTAAGTCAGAGTTGTGTTAATATATTTAACGTTTTGTTTAGAAAAAAAATTAAAATAAATATGAGAAGTGCCTTTTTTTCCACTTGAGCCCCAGTCCCTCAAAATATCTGTGCACGTCCCTGGTTAAAACTTTAAATTTGACATTCACAGCATATAAAATAGAAACAGGAACTTCAAAAGTAGCTGAACCGCACAATATAACAAATATGGAAAAATAACATTTAAAATATTGAATTTGCAGTGGAAACTATTGTGTAAATATTGTGCAAATATTGTGTAAATATAATATTTAAAAAAAATATTACATTATTAAATAATTATTTAAAGCAATAGTTTACCCAAAAATGAAAATGTACTCACCCTCAGGCCATCCAAGATGCAGATGAGTTTATTTCTTCAACAGATTTTTAGAAATGTAGCATTCCATCACTGTCGCAGCAATGGATCCTCTGCAGTGAATGGGTGCCGTCAGAATGAGAGTCCAAACAGCTGATAAAAACATCACAATAATCCACAAGTAATCCACACCCTCCAGTCCATCAATTAACATTGTGTGAAGTGAAAAGCTGCGTGTGAAACAAATCCATCATTTAGACGTTTTGAACTTCAAACTGTTGCTGCTCTCAGGTGAGAAAGCTGTCTCATCTGAAGTAGGAGAGAAATATGCACAAATCAAGCACCATTTTTTTTACTTCGGATTTCAGATTCTCATTCTGATGGCACCCATTCACTGCAGAGGATCCATTGGTGAACAAGTGATTAAATGCTGCATTTCTCTATATCTGTTTCAGTGAAAAACAAACTCATTTACATCTTAGGTGGCTTGAGAGTGAGTTAATATTGAACAAATTTAGATTTTTGGGTGAGCTATTTCTTTAAAATACCAGTCACTCCTCTGTAGCTCTACTGCCCCCAAAGGACAAATATGGTATATTAGTTTAATGACATCATTAGTTCACTTAGTTCATTAAGTGTGAGGAGAAAGTGTTTCTCTCTCTCTCTCTCTCTCTCTCTCTCTCTCTCTCTCTCTCTCTTTAACAGTATTATTGAATACATTGGGAAATATGGAATACTTATCAATGACACTAAAGTATGTAATCTCACATTCTCATTCAAACAGTAGCATGTGCACAACATACATAAAATGGATTGCATCTGTCATACAAAAAAGCAATCCTTTAACACACACAAACCCACACACTCACTCATCTGCACATGAGGTTGGGAATCTGGTGGAGCTTCTGGTTTCAGAAATACAGAATGTGTGACGGAAAAAGAGGTAGCATTTGAAACAAATGGCACATTTTTCTTCTTTTAAGAGTGAGGCAGAGGATGGCCAAATGCAGAGGTTACTGCAGGACTGAGGCTGTGAAAGCACAAACTCCACATTGTGCCTCTTTATTTATTTATATAGAATTGGATTGGAATTTCTGGGGTTTGGCCCAGTTCTTTAAACCACCAGTGGTGGGTTTGTGTGTTGTGTGTGTGTGTGTGTGTGAGAGAGAGAGAGAGAGAGAGAGAGAGAGAGAGAGAGAAACAAATCAGATTTTTTTTTACTGAATGTTTGCATGATGGAGGATTCTAGTAAAATAATTTGAATTTAATGAAGATTGCAAAGTTATATAGGTTATGCCTTTTTTTAAAAACTGTATAAAAAAGGAAGGAAGCAAGAAAGACAGACAGAAAGAGTGGGTGGTGATAAAGATCAGCCGGCTTGTGCACATGCTGCAGGGAAACTGTCCCATCACAAGTTAGCTGGCATGACTTACTGACATTAAAACAGTAGCATGCCACTAGCATTTGTCAAGCTGTGCTTGAATCTTTCTATTTGTTCATTTACAGGAATAGTTCAAAACTGAAAATTCCAACATCACTTAAAAATCTGAACACCATTTCTAGACATTCTTTATGACTCACTTTCTTCTGTGGAACACAAAAGGATGTGTTTAGCAGAATGTTTACGCTGTTCTTTTCCTGATCATATGAAATAATATGACCAGGATAGGGCTGTGCGATTAATCGAATTTTGATTTAATTAATCAAATTAATTCAACGATTATGAAAACAAGATAATCATGAAAACAAACAAAAAAATGTATTTCACTCACATTTCACTCACAATTCCCATTTGCTTAACCTAGACTGAATCTTTAATTTAGTTCATTTTATTCATTTATTTATTTATTGCTGGCTGTTTATTTGTTTTCTGTATTAATTTCTGCTGTGGAAGCAAAACCTTATTTGAGCACCAGCAAAATTTATATGATTTATAAAATTTATAAAATGAATGAATGAATGAATGAAAATCATGCAACAATCCTAATCATATTAAATAATCATGATTACAGTATTGACCATAAGATTTTAGCATGGCAATTGATATGACAATGTTAAAGTATATGGTCTTGATGGAACAGATTTGCTGAATTGGTGCTGCTGTTGGTTATTGCTGTTGTTATAGATCTTTGCTGCTGCTGCTGCAAAGCAAATACAGGAACTTGCTACTGCCAATACATACGCCGATACGGTGCTGTAAGTATTTAAGACATACTGCTGCTGCACAAATAGCATATATAATAACCTGTAGCAGATCTATACAGGTGGAGCTGGTGAAGGTGGAGTGTCCCCAAAATGTGTATGCTGCTTTGAGCATGAAAACATACTGCTATACAATAATATGCTTGAAATCATCCCCATACGGCAGGAGAGAGATGAAATGATAAAGCCCCCCAAAACAAGCAGATCTATTGCCAAGACATACTGTATGTACTGCTACTGCTACGGAGAGCCATGAGACCGCATGTTTGCTATCTATGAGCCTGGGCCTGCTTTGCCGAATGGCTTAGCTCTAGTGGAGTATTGCTTTGTGTGCCTGATCGGTTGACCAGATAGCTTAAAACTAGTGACTTGACTTAAATGTGTTTCTAGGCTAGTGAAGCCCAGAAAAATTAACTAGTGGCTTAGCAATGTGAACCTGGGTGCTGTACCCTTAGGCTTATTTAACTAATGACCTAAATAACTATGTGTGTCTGAATCAATATAGCTCAAATGCACCTAGGTAGAAACGCACACTATGTGTGTCATTAACGAACAAGAATCATGTTGTAGGCCGACAGATAAAGTAACCACCTGTCTCAGGCTCAGGTGACATGAGCAAATAGTTTTAAATTTTGTCATTCAGTAGTTGTCTTTTTTGATCATTCATCAGCATCACTGCAATGAAAATATACTTATCTTTAACCTATTAATAAGCTAACAACAAGTATTCTGCGAAAGCATAAATTGCTGTACATCCTGTAATTATGGTATAGTATGCCCACAACTGATTCTGCCTGAAAAATACAGCTTGCTTATTTTGATAGTTTTATATATGTTTATTGCATATTAAGAACTATGTCTGCATTGTATGATCAAATCATTAGCTAAATGTGTGACTCATTACAAGATGTGATCTTAAGCAAGACACTAGTGACCTTATTTCACTGCATTGTCTGCTTTGCATGCTATTATGTTGTAATATTATTCACTACATTGTCTGATTTTACTGTGCATACTGCTGCTATTTATATTAATTGTGACCAAATTAATATTCGCAACCTTAGTGTTGTGCACTAATGCTATGCATGCTGCTCCTGAAAAAAAAAATCTCTAAAAACTGAATACATACGAAAGCTGATGAATGATTTGCTTCTGCCACCGCAGCTATTAATAAATTCACTGACATTTAAAAACTGAATTTGTAATACATGCTGTTGCTGTTAATGATATTTACAATGCTGCAGTATGAATTTACTGTGCATGCTGCTGCTGCTGCTGTTATAATATTCACGAACGTAATCTGAATTACTAAACTTATCCTACTGCTGCTGTATGGTGTAAGATCTGCTGTAAGCCCTGTTGAATAAGAAAAAAATAATAAAATTCCTATTTCAATTTAAAGACTTCACTTACCATTCATGCATTATCACAAATTTCATGCAACTAAAGTACTCACTGCTGCCACTGCTATATTATTGGCAAACATAACAATTTGACTTACTATGCATTCTGCTGTTGTTAATGTTATTTTTTAACATTGCATTAACTATTAACTATTTAAATTGGCTAACATTGCAATTGGAATAGCTATGCATACTGCTGCTACATCTGCACAAAAGTACTCCGAATTGCTATAAGCCCCATTATTAAATAAGCAAAAAAAATACTTCACATACCATCCACTGAAATTTCAGCAACTATGGTCTACTTACTGCTGCCACTACTAAAATTATTTGCAAGCATTATAATTTGATGTTGATATGCATGCTACTATTAATAATTTGCCAACAACACAATCTGAATTTCTGTGCATACTGCACCTAGAATTGGTACAAGCCCAGCTGAATAAACTAAAATAAGTAAATTCTAAGTTTAAATATTGTCCTACTATTAGGTTACATTGTCTGCATGAACAGAAATTACATATTAGCTGCATAATAAATAACTCACTTTATCGAAACATTATTTTTTTAAAGATGACTTGAACTAATTCCATAATTAAACTTTGCACTATCACCAAACAAACTGAATCTGTAACTGATTTATTAGTAGTAGTATCTTTATGGCAGCGGCTATTTGCACTAAGTGTAAATTATGATAGATGCTAAGTAAATAGGCAAATATCTACAGAGTAGTACATTATAAAACATTATGTAATAATAACGTATTGAGTGTAAATTATACGTTTTATTAAAATTATCAAATGGATGCTGACTAATTGAGACAGTAAAGCCTTCCCTACACCTACCCTAACCCTACCCGATACTTCATTTTCAACTTTGAATGAGTTCGGCAAAAAGCGGATTCAAACTCGGGTCGATTGCTTCAAAAAGTCTGTGCTACATATTTAACCACTTACGCCACTAGAGCGGTTCTTTGACAGCTATCTTTTGTAATGTTGTCTAGACCAACCACACGTTGGTGGGCGGAGTTTAAAGCTGACGAATGCAATAATGCACTGAAATAATAATTTAAGTTCATTCACTCATCTAGCTGTTGAGCTTCCGAGGAAATCTGAAAGTGCGCTGCAAACTTCTCTAGTGAATGCTAACCAGCCATTTAAATGTAAAGCAGGAAGCTCATTGGCTGCATATGCAACACGAACCAATCAGCTTGTGCCAAGTACTGTAGTATAATGCTGTGAATTTCATCAATTTGCGTTAACAACCCATCAGCCTGCGCCATCTAGAGTTTCATGACAGAACTTGGCATATATATGATAGCTTTCTGAATTTTCATCTTTGGATGAACTTCTTCTTTAAGTGAACATTTACAGATTTATTACCAATGCAAATGTAGTTAATTGGACTTTTGCAAATTTTAGTATGTGTGTACATAAGTGCCCTGTAATGAAGGAAAGCCTGTATTCCCCCTAGAGGGTCAGATTACAATTCATGACCAGCACACAACACACACACACACACACACACACACACACACACACACTACAGACCCCCAAGGAACCACACATTCCAATACAAGCAAATCCAGCACACATGCAGTCAGAAATCCAAACCCAAATGCTGTGTAGCTCCAACACAAGTATGAGGGCCAGGTTTATGTTCCTTGCTGGAAGAAGAGTGAGCCGTTTGAACAGAGTAGGTTTTGTTCAGTCTGTCTGGGTATCCCATGACGCCAGTGCTCGTCAGTAAAAAACTTGCATTTGATTCTGCAAAAGCCTGCAGATGAGCCACCAACACCAGTGGAGAAAGACAGAGACAATACAAAAGAAGATACAAAAGAGGGCACAGATGGACAGGAATGATTGGCAGATAGATGAAAAGCAGGAAGGGCCTGAGAAAGAGACAGAGAGAAAGAGACAGAATGGGTAGCCTTTTCCTGTCTGCATTCCCCTTCCTTTCTGCAGCCCTCAGGCCTTGGCTTGCGTGTGTGTGTGTGTGTGTGTGTGTGTGTGTGTGTGTTTGAAGGGGTGTAATTGCCTCAAGGTGTGGAGAGAACAGAACTGGCTGAGATTGTGCAGTGCTGCTCCCTGCTGTGTGTCACTGCGGAGTGTGTGCATGTGTGTGCATACATGTGTGTGTGTGTGCGAGAGAGAGAGGGAGAACAAGAGAATGAGAAAGAGCAAGAGAGAGGGAGGGCGTGTTGAAAGACAGGTAAAAATGTTGAGGCAGAGAGAGCAAAGGTATGGGGTGAAATCGGGGTATGATATGCTGCAGATTAACAGATGTCTACAAAATGGGAAGGCGGGCGAAAACAACTTTGTAAATTGCGTTTGCTAAAATTTGGATTCCAATTTAGTGAAAATGCATTTGTGAAGATTTGATCTTTTTTTTTTACTTCTCTTAGTCAGAATGTAGTGCATTTATGCCATTTCCCAAAATATAAAACCACACTGATTGTTGTTGTTGTTCAAAAGTGCTGGAAGAAAAAAGTATTTCCATTTGTAAACATTAGTTACATGAACTAACAATGAAAGATATGTCTAAAATAATTATTAATCTTAGTTACTGTTCATTTGAACATTTACTAATATGTTATTACAATCAAAAGTTGTATCAATTATTCAATGCCTGAGCTGACCAACCATGAACTAACTATGAACAATTGTATTTTTATTAACTAACATTAACAAAGACTGGTAACACTTTATTTTACAGTGTCATTGTTTACACGTTACATCCACTTATAGCAATGACAGTAAATTATTAATAATTACATGTAACTAAGCCTTAAACCAATCCCTAATCCTAACCATAACCCTATAATATTACATGTTGTTAATTAATATTTATATTTTACATAAATGTGCTTAATAACACTGTAACAATGACACGTTATAAAAGTGTAAACAAAGATTAGTAAATACTGTAACAAATGTATTGCTCATTGTTAGTTATAACTAAATGGGATCTAATTGTAAGTGTCCTATTTTTCTCTCAAACTGCATTCATTAGTTTCAGTATAATATTTCATTCTATCACTTAGATAGACTGGAGTGTATTATTATGCACCCCCACATGAGAAAAAAAATGGGGTGGGGGATATTGTGTCCTGCAAAACATGTCACAAACACATTTTCTTATATACAGAAGTGCTGGATAAAACAATAAAACAAATATAACAATACAATAGAATATTGGAAAAAAACATCTTTACCCACAATAAACAGACTGAGCAGACTGAGGTAGGGAACCAGGCGCCAGATAGAGTGAGTGAGCGAGCAGCAGGGAGAGAGAGAGAGAGAGAGAGAGAGAGAGAGAGAGAGGGTGGGCAGAGGTTTTGGGGAAAGTTGGCACCCCACAGGGGCTGGCTTTCAGGGTTCAGTCTCTTAGTGAGGGGAGAGGAAAAGGAAAAGCAGAGGGAGGGAAGGTGGACCATATAGGCTGTGGGTTTGCCTGAGGTTAATACCACACTGTTTCTCTCACCTCTTCTAGAGGAAATGTTAGGTTATAATGATTATAACTCATGAGTCAGCCATGCAGATGCACTGGTGTGATTTGATTCTATGCTGAAGAACAAACTGCAGAAACGCAGCAAACAGAGGCAGAGTGTCAAACACATGCCGCATGTTGCATAATGAATGCTTTTCATAAAATTGCTTAATTTAAAAGTCATAATATAAATATATTACATGCTGTTTGCTCCAGGGAAAATGTCAAACTGCAACATCTGGAGCAAAAACATAAAACATGTCTGTCATCATTTGATCAAAGTTTCCTCACTGATGCAGTTTTAAAGCAGCCTCTGTAAATATGCAGAAACAAATATGTCTGTAGTCTTCAGCACTGCATTCTAAATAATGCACACAAAACATGTCAAAGTAAGAACATTGGATGCAGACTTTGGCTGGGTCAAGACAACTTTGGAAGACATTGCAAAAGAATAAAGAAAATACAATACAGAGTCAACAGGGACAGTTGAGCGTAGATTTCGGCATATTTCAGTAGCGACTGTTTGGAAGAGTTACCGCAGATCTGGACAGCATTAAGTTGTGGTGCACTTGATGAAATGACAAACTGAGAGAAAAATAAAGATGATGTAAGTTGGGAACAGAAAATAAGAACTGAAAAGTAAAACTGTCAAGGAGAGGTGAGAGCTGGGGCCGATGATAGGACTGCCAGTGAAAAAACATTGCAGAAGAAATGTTGAAGGGCTTTGCCAGGCTGTGAGTTGCCTAAAGGTGGCAGTAGGCTTCAAATAGTCACACTGTGCATCCCTAAACCTTTACCAGTCAAACCAAAACACTCTACTTCTCTTAGCTTTTTGGGTTCATTTTTGACCATTTGTTGCCACTATTAATATAGTTTATTGTGAAAGAACAGGAAGTGGGCAGTAAAAAGAAGAAGAAAAATGGCATATTAAAATATATATATATATATATATATATATATATATATATATATATATGTGTAAAAAAAAACTGAAAGATAGTGTAGGCTATGAGTCTTTATTTTACAAAGCTTTGTTTCAAGACAAAAAAATGTTTTAAAAGTTCACTGAGTTTCGTTAATTTAATTCAAAGGTCCAGAACCACTAGTGAAAATGCTTCCATTTGCATTTTTCTTTGTTTAATACAAAATGTTTCATTACAAATTGAAAAGCTGAATCAAAGAATCAAAATGAATTACACATATATAACAAATCTGCATATATGATTTACATTTGTTTGAGTAAAATTCAGAATTGGAGAATTTGGTGTTTAAGTAATTTAAAGTTGCTCATCTAGCATTCTCGAGGTCTAAAACAAAGAGTTTTATCAAGTTAACATTCAAAGTAAATAAAAAAGGTTGAATTTCAATTCATTGTAATTGTACATATTAAATGATACTTATTTTACTTATTGTATTTCAATTAGAACTGCAATTCTGCATTCAGTTTATCTTCAGGAATAGAATTGGAATTTAAAAAGACATTCTTCAATTCTGAAGGGTGCACAACCATCTCTAGTACAAAAGAGGGCACTTGGCCAGAAAAGAATGACAATATATTTAGTAGGAAGAGCAGAAGAAGACTGATAGATAGAGGGAGTGAGGAGGTCATGTTGTTGTTTTTTATTTGCAAAGGTATAAAATATGATGCAGGCTGACAGGATTGCTCTAGCAGAAAATGGAAGGGGAAATTTTGTCTTTCAGCCAACCACAACACCCGCATCATTTCCTCCCTCTCTTCCCCTCCCTCGCTCTGTAATTCCTGCCCCTCTCCCTCTGTTGTGGGCTGAGCTAGCTGCGGCGAGTGAAATAGCGCAGGTTGTCGAGTCACAGTATGTTAGCTGACACTTAAGAGTCTTGACAGTCAGGCTGAGTTTGACAAAGCTCAAGACCTCAACAGACGCCGGAGAAAAACAGGCACAGGGTGATGGTCAGCGTAGAGCTGCACAGGAGCCGCTTGACTCGACGAGGAACTGCTGCAGAAAAGTTCAAGTTACTAAGAGAGAAGCTGCTGGCTACAGTGACAGCTACACCTGAAACAGAAGTCTCAAGTCCTTGAGACTTTCTCTTGCGATTGATTGCTTTGGCAGGAGTTCCAGATTGACTGGGAAACTCCAGACTCTACTCTGTTGTTGTTGTTGTTGGTCATCGTCTACAGCGTTGCTTAACCATATCTGCAGTTGACAGACAGCTTGAGACACAGTACAGAACATCTGGGACAGAGTTTGAGTTCTTGGTGAAGGCTGGACATCATGTTTGACTGTGTGGAGGCTCTCGGGGTAGGGGCAAGACCCCTCTTTGACGTATCCACTCAGAGTTCATGCATGCTCAGGAAAGCAAGCTCCTTCTTCCCTGGCCTAGAACCTTTCTCATGGAGCAACAACACTAGCCTGCAGTGTAAGTGTGATGTCTCTGTGCCTCCACTATACTTACTCCAACTGTGTTCTTGATATTTAGCATTTATTAAAGTATTCTAAGAGTCTGAGTATGTGCTCAGCATCTTGTCATGTGCTAACTGACTTAAATGTTACTTTTGTTAACTTACGGGCGGCTGGCTGCCAGAAGTTTTGCCTAGATCACAGAACAAACTGACTTGTGCTGATAAATAATGTACTTTTGCGTATTTTATAAGCCTATACTACACAGCTGTGCATGTTGTAAACTGTTCTTCTGCCAACTTTTTTTTTTTTAACTGGTATATTTATGAATTCTGTCATTTTGATAGATGCTTATAATTAGTAATGGTAATGACAACAATTACATATTTATAAACAGTTGTTTTCCTGAAAAAGTGGCATAATTAAGAGTGGAGTGTAAAACATTCTTTCGATGACTGTAAATTGTAGTGAAACATTAAAAGCATATAGATGTACTGTAACTAAATATTTCATGCTTAAATTTGGTGGAAACAATCAAAAAAGAATATATAAATACAGTGCCAATGTGTTCAAGCAAAGTATAGCCTTTACTGGACACTGAAATATGTGGTTATACTATTAAACTTAAGATATTCAATTATTGTCAGGAATATTTAAGAAAATCCCAGATATTCATGTAAATTTAGGTAATAAAATGTACAAATATGAAATAATGCACACACTCTAGTTTTCAATAATGTACAGAAAACTCAGAAATCTTTCTCATGTGTGTGAGTGTGTGCTTGGAGTCTTTTGTGTCACTCCATTTTGACCTTAATGGATGCCTTTAATTATTCAATTATGAATACAATGAACTCAATTAAAGGATTAGGGAGCCCATGGGGGCAGACAGAGAGCAGAAGAGAACTGATGATTTGGGGGTTTTCTTCTCAACTCTTGCTTCTTTATGATCACAGGAAAATCCACTGGCAAATTTGTTCAATATGGAAATGCTTTGTGTATTTATAATGAAATTTAAATGTCACATAATGAGATCCAAGTTATTTAGCACATTCGCTAAACATACTGTATGATATTACATAAATGAAGTGACATGGCACAGTGAAGCCATTTTTGAAGAGAATTCAAGAGCCACCAATTCACCAAAAAAAACCTATAAGATCTTCCCACTGGTTAACAGAGTTCTTCAGTCTGCTGGTTTATCCTGAATTATTCTGGTAGGCCTACATGAAAAAATAAGAACTACCCACCTCATTGTCTCCACTTTAGTTTGTTCTTTGTCCAGTCATTTGGAGTCTGTTACTACATAAACTCAGAGAGCGAGTAAGGGAAATACCGAAAACAAGATCCATATTTAGAAAAATGAATCATAGGACAAAGCCCATGCAAATGTGTCTGTGCCTTATTCTATGTGCGGCTGAGTAGATTTCACATGCCCATGCTGGAATTTGCCCCTATGCTGTAATGCCATTTTATAGCCAGACTGGTCTGGTTGAAAGAACATTGCACCCCACAATGACTCCATTGACAATGGTCTGATCTCTTTTCTCACCCCTTTTGAACCGCCCACAGATGCAACAGCTGAGATCTCAGAGTCGTACCTCACCAGCTAAACTTGAACTTGTTAGCTTTAGCTAGTTCATTAGCCTTAGGATCTGTTGTGGACAGTGCTGTCTCCAATATGAAGTGGTTAGAAGATCTTAGATCTGTGTGCTTCAATTGATGCAAGTTTAGTTTCCTCGTTTGATTGTTTGTTATGGCTAGACATTTTGTAGACCTTCACATCAGCAAGACCCCTCAAGGTCAAGTTGTTCTCAGCTTTGTGACTAAATGCAAAGTGATTTACTTCAACAAGTTATAGTTTGCTAACACTGTTGAACTAAAATGGAAACAGATTATTCATCTCTTTGACCACAATGCAGAATATTTTTAAACAAATTGTGATGTTTTGGCAGGCTGAAGTTCATCTTTGCAGCTCTCCACATTGGGTTCTTACTAGGATGGAATGATTCATTGGCCAAATTCTTGTTGGGATGTGATGGGTTCTTTGGTTAAGTTCTTGTCAGGAACGGGATGACTGACACTGAGTTGTTAATCAGGAATATGTTTTTTAGCCTGTCAGCTGAGTGGGGTGTTACGATGTTCACTGAGGCTGGGGAGGAGGTGGCCAAATGTTGACTCAGCTTCACCCTGAAAAGGCAAAATAAAAGGGTCGGTTTATGAGGTACTATAAAGAAGAAAGCTTTGTATGCATGCTGTTGAATGAAAGGGGCAATCCAAGTTTAACAACTTGCTTCTAAGAAAGACAGCTCCTGTTTTTGCAGTCTTCCTTCAGCCCATCAGGACATGTGTTGGTCCATGTGTGCAGAGGATCTGGGAGAGATGCTAGCTAAGATTTATGCTTAGTTGTTCTTTGATGTTTCATAAACGGATACTTTTCGGTAAACTAAATCCATGGTTTACTTTCACTGATTTAGTCAGTCCTTATTCACTCATTACATTTGGTCCAACAGGCCAAAATTTCATATTTGATTTTATGGCATGTATAACCTGGTTTTAATTACCTTTATGTATTGATATTGCAAAATCAAATATCCATATAATTCAAAATTTGTTGTACGCTATTACACAAAGAAATATTGGCCCGCTTGAGATGGACTGACCTTTCGCTTCATATGGTAATCCAAAAATAAAATAATCACGGCACTGTTCCAGCAACTCCAGGTGCTTCAACTAAACAAAAAACTCTAAATGAAAATCTGAAAATGTCTATGGAAATGCCTTGCAAAAATACTTCTTTTTAATACATAGCCACAGAGTGATAAATGCAGAAGTTTTGGCCACAGGCTTTATTCAATCTGGAGCTAACATTATATGAATCAGCCAGTGAATAATGTTCAATTTGACCATATATTGGTTGAATAATAGTGTGTCAGCTTATATGTGACTTTCTGTGTGCATTCTTTTCCTCATCTGTCATTTCATCCCCTTTCTCATTTTTACCTCAGTTTCTATCTACAGTATTAATATCCAGCTGTATTCATGTTCAGAGTCTGGTCAAATGCAGACAGCAGAACGGGTCACAGCAGTCAAAGGCGTAGTGTATGTTTAGTATGTAGTTTCCCACAGGTGCTGGTTTGGCTCGAACATCTTGTTAGAGGATTAAATGAGCTTTTAGTCTAGCCAAAGACTGTGGCTTTTGTTATGTGTGTCTTTTGTGAATGTGAAAAACAAGAATCCGTTTAGTTCACAGGCACGAGCATTATGTGTTTTCAAAGCTGAAATATTTGAGGGCATTATTTTCAAAATGGTGACATGCCAGGGCAGGGAAACGTCTGTATGCATGTGTGTGAGCACTAGATGCTTCGCTTTCCCCCACAATACAAAGACGTGCTGCATAGGTAAATTGGAGACATGAAATTGTTTGTAAGTATGATCGTAGATGTGAATGTGCGTATGTCTGTGTGTGTGTTAGCCCTGTGATAGCTGTTTCCCTGTCTGCACTCGGACATGCTGGGAAAGACTCCAGCATCCTACAGAGGACACGTGATTTGAAAAATGCATGTATGTATGTATGCATGCATGCATAATTCCTACAGACTGACCCTGACTTAATTCTAACCCTATCTCAAAAACCATGTTACCCCCATTTTTTCCCAAAAGTATATGTAAGTACACACACACAGAGTATGAATATTAATTGATTACAGTACTGCAAGACTACTATTTCTGCTAACTAATAATACATACAAAATATTATTAAACTAGTAATGAATATTTCAAATGCATGAGAGTAAGGAGATTTTTTGCAGAAGCAATTTGAGTGTTGAGTGGAGGTTCCTTTAACTGTGCTGAACAGCAGTCATTTAGCAGACACTTTTATCCAGAGTGACTTATAAATAAGAAATACAACAATTTATCATAAGGCGGCAATAAACGTGAGAAGCGCTAGTAATACAGTTTCAAACGTTGTCTAGCTTCAGCAGGGAGGGACATAAGAAATAGTAAAGTGCTCATGGAAGAGATGACTTTTCAGATGTTCAAACATAACAACTTTACATCACAAAAGAAAATGATCGATTAAGTTATCTCATCGATTCTCACTGTTTTATTTGTTAAACTGAAAATTAATATACAGCAATATTAATTATCATCTCCTTATTTTTGTACATTGTATGTCTTTCATAGAATGCCAAGGAATGAAAGGTTAACAAAAACATATCAACTCCCTGATGCAGCCGAAGGCAGAATCCTTCTCTTCTCACAATTTGGCTGCAGATAGAGACGAAAGATGAAAGTACTGTTTCAAGTATGCTTTGATAAACTGATAAACTATTATATTACAGTTATATATATATGTAACATTTAAGAACAAAAGTAATTGGTAGTTCCAATTACCATAGTTCCAATGAACATTTGCAAACAGCATCACAAACTTGTTTAGAACTACATCTCTCGACCGGTGGTGAGAAGTTTCTTGTTAGTATGACTTCTGGACTTAGATAGAAATGTGTAAGTATATATATTGAAGTATATATACATTTCAATCAATTTCTTTCAGTTGAAAAGTCTGCATATGAATTAATATCTACATTTACATTTCGTCATTTAGCAGAATAATATCTAAATAATTCATATCGAAAGGAACACCAGAGAATTATTAAATAAATAAATACTTTCAGTGCCCTTATAGACTAATGCTCGATCCATCAGGCCAAATGTTCAGAAATGTTGGCGTTTACAGCATATAGCAAACATCTAAACCCTAACGTATGGTTTTGGAGGCAAACCTGAATTGACCCAACTTGTTAAATTTCTCAGTAACACTTCAAGTCAAATGTTAGTGAGATGTTACAAATTCTAACAACATGCAGAAAGCCTGTAAAATTGATTGCGTCAGGATTTGACTAAAAAGGAAATAAGACAAATACCGTTGTCTTTTAAAGGCTTTTTTTTTTTTTTAACTATTCAAACAGCTCCACACAACTGACTATTATAGAGCTCTTAGATGTTCTTTAAAGTTTTCTTCTTTGCTTCTGTATAAAAAGTTTTGTGTTCACTTAAATTCTGTTTGATGACTACTAATGACTAATTGCCTTTTCCCAAATTTGTACACTCTAAAAAATGCTGGGTTAAATACAACCCAGCACTGGGTAAAATATGGACAGAACCAGCGATTGGGTTGTTTTGACCCAGCGGTTGGGTTACT